>CM022480.1:4100800-4111481 GCA_011952105.1 Coreoperca whiteheadi
GTGGGTTGAAAAAAATAAATAAAAGCCCCCCCCCCCCCCCCCCCCCCTTTTCATTTTCTGAGCTGTGTCTTTTTGCACCTGAAACAGTTTTAAATGTACAGGGACATAAAATCAATGTGAAAATCCAGGACCGTATTCATAGGAATTACGTTCCCACCTGTACGATGTACGTTCAGCGCCAACGTTCAGCGCTACTTACTGTAGTTGCCATGCACAGATCCGCTGAACTGTTTAAATACGTTATCATTGAACATAACTTGGGGTTTTGCAGGATTGGAAAATCTTTTAACACATCATAAAAAATTTCATCTGTAAAAAAGAAAAAAGATGAGGCATATTTATGAAATCGTACATTTATAAAATAAGATTAAGTAATGGTTAAACATCCACTAAACCACATTTCTGTGGCTCTTATGTCGTCGTATGGGTCAACAGAGATGAATCATCACCTTGACTCTCCAATAAACAGCCGACACTTTCACTGTTGCGTTGTAAACAATTAGATTTGCCTGAGCCCTGAAAAGCCCTGAGTTCTGCCCCTGCGGCGGGTGTCTGACACCCCCCTTCCTCCTGAGCACAGTGTCCCTGATAACGGCCCTCTCCAGACGTTCGGGTAGGAGAGCTGTGATCATTAATTAATGACACAGCGGCCCGGCATCCTGTTTGGAGGCATGCGTGAGCCTCTGTGGTCATTGTCTGGAAAACAATTCATGCAAAAAGTGGAAGGTGGAGTGATGAGGCTCGACGCAGAGTCAAAACAACCAGCCATTAACCGCAGTGTCAAAACAAGGTCATGTGGACGTAGCTCATAACGCGCTGTTTCCCACGCAAACGGGGAGTCTGCAGCAGACTGCAGAGCGCCCGGCCGCCCGGGGATGAATGATTTATCTGCTCAGGGGGAAGCATACAGCCAGCTAATGGAGCTGGATGTACAGCTGCAGAGGATGGAGGGAGGAGAGGAGTAAAGACAGACAGACAGGAAGCTGAAACAGAAGGAGAGTCTCACTTCTTCTTCCTTTATCGTGTGCTGCTGACAGGCCAGGCAGCTGACATGCATGTTTTTGTTTTATGAGTGTGTCTGTGTGAGGGTATTAGGGGAACAGATGTACCTGGTTTGTGCATATACCTATATGTGTTTATTAGTGTGTGTGCTCCTACGTGTGCATTTGTGTGTTGTGTCTAGTTTAGGTCGGTTTGTTTGCACAGACTTGTGTACATGTTTGTACAAATTTCTTGTCTACCTTTGTGTGTTTTATGTACTTACTAAGTGAATAATGTTTGGGTTTTGGACTGCTCGGAACATGTCATGTTAAAATCTAATTGTGATTTAATTTTTCACTATATTCTGCCAAACGATTGAGAAAGTGATCGACATGTTAATCGATAAAGAAAGTAATCATTAGTTTCAGCCCTAAGTGATTTAAATATATCACTGTATAAATGAATAAATGCCCATTTTCAAACTCTAGTCATCCGACTTTCATCCTGTTGGCTAAAACACGCATATGCCCACCCCCCAAACAAGAAGTGAGGTGTTAAACTTAGCATGTTGCCAGAGGCGAGAATGCAAATAAACAGATTCAAATGTTTGGAACGGGAAGTGTGGGATTGCTGGGAAAGACTACCATTGAGTGGGAGGTCTGGTATGTTACTTTTAGCCAAACTAGTGGTGTAGTGGGTCTCTATGGCCAGTAATGGAACATATTGTGTCAACTACTAGATGGATATACCATGAAATATAGCGAAGACATTATGGTCCCTCCAGGTTGAATCCTGCTGACTTTGGTGATCCTCTGACATGTCATTTATAGGTCAGATTTTCCACTTATCCATCACTTCACAGCTGAATGAACTTTAAACACATACACAGTTTGGATGAACTATAAACGCTTTTGCCATCCGATGTCAGATGACACGAACAAAGTAGTTCTTTTAGAGCATAACCTGACCCTAACTAATTGTAAAGGAACTGTTTCTATGCTAATGTTAGCATTCAGCTGAGACTTAGTACAGCCGAGGCTAAAAACAACTTGTAAATTGTTGGGAGGGAGCTAGCTACCTGTCTTTAAAACATCAAACAACATGCAACCTTTCCACCGATTTTGTTGAGTACGATTGCTTTGCTTTAATCGTTCGTATAACAAGTAGCTAACTGGTCACATTCTGCTGCTTTTGTCGATCACAAGACCATCACTATATTTGTCCCCAGTGTTTCACCAGCAGGAACATTGGGGTTTTTTAAAGTGTGTGTGGGGGGGGGGGGGGGGACTGGGTACTTAGCATCAGCAGTGAGAGTCACAGTGACAGTTGCATCCAAGGAAAAACACATCGCACATGTTTCAACCACACTGTTTGAGTGACCGTGATATCATGGAAATGTAGAGGAGAAACAGCAGTTAGCGCTTAGCAACAATGATGTTGATCAAATAACAAAGCAACACAGTACTTGTGGATAACCAGAGTAACTGCAGACACCCACCCAGCTGTGTGGTACTGAGGTTTTCTAACCTTTGTTCTCAAGGGCGCCACTGACAGGATCGGCCACGAGTGATGGAGGAGAGAACCGGGCAGCGGGGAGATGGAGGAGGAGGGAGGATGGATGGGGGGAGTCAGCCAAGCCGGCCTGGCCGACTCTGGGCAGTCACACTGCAGCTCAATGAGCCAAAGCTTCTTGGATGAACTCCCATCTGCTCACCACTCTGTCACCTATGATCATAAACTGAACTGTAGAGGATGAAAGAGATTTAAATACAGCATATTTAATACATGTAGAATGAGTATGTGTATAATTTTGAATTGTAGGTTTTGCTGTAATCTTTAAAAGAGATTAGGGAGAAAAGTACTACCTTCTGTCTCCAGTGCATACAACTGGATGTACTTTCTCACTACTTCGAACGAGAACCCAAACGTACTACTATCAGTATTTGAGTTAAACAAATATGATACCATCTGATATAAATTTTTTAAACTACACATTTTAAATAAGTACTCAGCAGGACCGAAAAATAAACTTGTCAAAAACATATTGGTAAATATTAAAAACAACAGACTTCACTACTATCAATAACAACTATAAAAACAACAAAATAATACAACATACAGCAGTATGGCAGGAAATGAGGGGTGCAACAAAGGTCCCTGGCCGGACTTGAACCGGGGACATTGTGGTTCATCGTCGAATATTTCAACTTTTATGCTTTCACATTTCTGTACTGGAATTTCTTTTTTGTGTGGGGGGATTTGATAGGAAAAGCTGAAGAGAGACAGGAAACGGGGAAGAGAGCGAGGGTGACGTGCAACAAAGGGCCCCGGGCTGGAATGAATGGAAATGATCCTGTACACAGTTTGAGGCTCACAACTAGATGTATAACAGTTGTTAAACAGCAAGATTTTAGTTGTAGTTCCCTTTAAGTCTAAGGAGGGTCTGAGGGTGTCGTATTTTAGTGTTTACTCAAACTACTTTAATCAGCTCACGTTTCTCTACACACACACCTTTGGAGTCTTGCACACACACTGGCTTTCAGCGCCCTGCCTCTGTTTCTGCTATTTATGACTTATAAAGTTGCCCAAAAAATACACTTTAAACTTTTTTTTTTTACCCCCGATTCCGTATTTACAACAGCTGGTGTGAAGGAGGAAACAATCTAAACCAACGTCAAATCAACGAGATTTGAAAATGGGAAGCGAGTCAATGTTACAGATATCCGGTGGAAGGGAGTTCCAGATGCCGGGGGGCAGAGCGGCTGAGGGCTCTAAACCCCATGGTGGTCAAATGGGCGGGTGGTGCAGTGAGGTGTATAGTAGATGGGTTGGCTGTGTTGACGTGAAAGAGGCCGGTGAAGTAAAAAGGAATGAGGTTGTAAATGGCCTCGAAGGTGAAGAGCAGAGTCTTTAAATCACTGCGGTATTTAACTGGGAGCCAATGAAGCTGCTGAGGGACAGGAGCAATATGATTAATAGAAGGGGTTCTGCTGATGATATCAGCGGCAGATTTCTGAACCAGTTGAAGTTTATATATGGTCTTGAGAGGAAGACCAAAGACAAGGGAATTACAGTAACAAATGCAGGATGTAACCAGGGTGTTAACGAGAATGGCTCTAGTATTGGGGGTGTGAGACGAGCAGAAGCGATTAATGTTGCGTGAACGGACGTATGCAGACCGAATTACATTATTAATATGAGCTTGAAAAGATAGTGCTGTTGAGGACGACACCCAGACTCTTGATCAGAGGAGAGGGAGAAACCGAGGAGTGTTTTGTCAAAGTGGATTTGGTGCCAATGAGGAGAACCTTAGTTTTGTCACTGTTAAGTTTGAAATGGTTGCAGGAGAACCAAGATTTTTTTTTTTTTTTTACAATCAATCAGAGCAATCACAGAGGGAGGTGGGTCAGAGGGTGGAGGTAGGTTTGGTGGACAGGTAGAGCTGGGTGTCATCTGCATAGCAGTGGAAATGGATGTTAAATTTACAGACGATATGGCTAAGAGGAAGTAGGTAGATGATAAACAAAAGGGGTGCCGGGACAGAGCCGTGGGGAACACCAGTAGTGACAGGAGATAGCTGTGATTTGAAAGTTGAAAGAGTGCCACCAAAGAGTTAAGAATTAAAGCAGTCCAAAGTGTGTATCAGCGATTCCCATAGAGGCTAATTTGTCAAGGAGGATGTAATGAGAGTTGCCGCACTCAGATCGAGGATGAGAATAGTTCATAGTCCGGAGTCAGCTGCCATGAGAAGATCATTAGTGATTTTTACCAATGCTGTTTCAGTGCTATGGCAAGGGCGGAAACCAGATTGGAATTGTTCTTAAAGCTTATTGTCAGACAAGTGTGCATGAACCTCAGATGCAACTGTTTTTTCGAGGATTTTGGATTAAAAAAAAAGGTAGGTTAGAAATGGGACGAAAGTTGTTGAAATTATTGGGGTCTGTACCAGGTTTCTTAAGTATTGGAGTAATTGCAGCTGATTTAAGAGATGAGGGAACAATACCAGAGGTGAGAGAGGAATGAATAATGGCTATTAGAGAGGAAAGGGTAAGCAGGGTTTTACCAAGATGGTAGGAAGAGGGTCTAGCGGACATAAGGTCATATTTCAAACAGCAGAAGGAACCGTGAACCTCGAAAATGAACGAGAAAGAGTAGCTGAGAGACCTGAAAGAGACAGACTGTAGAAGGGAGTAAGAGTCAGTTGCTGATGAATCTCGTGTACTTTAGAATAAAAAAAAAAAAAAACGACATTAAGGAGTTAATATAAGCAATTGAGTACAGATGAAGCGCAAGAGAGTTGGGTGGTCGTAGTATGTTGTTAACCATGGAGAACAGCGCCCTAGTGTTTCCTTCACCTGAACTAATTATACCTGCACAGTATGTGAATTTGACTGTAAAAAGTGTCATTGTAATTTAGAATGTGGCTATTGTACATGGTTTTCTTGTTAAGGCTTTTCAAGCGACCTCTCTTTTACTTTGAGATGGCTTAGTTCAGATGTAAACCATGGGGCAGAATGGGTAAAAGAAGCAGTCCGGGTTTTTAAAAGGAGCCAGAGAATGTTAAATACTATGTAGTAGGGCTCCAGCTATCGATTATTTTAGTAATCGAGTATTCTACCATTTTTTTCTATTGATTAATCGGAGAAGTACTTTGTCTTTATTAAAGAGCAATACTAAATATACAATAGAAAATAAGACAGGTATCTTAAAAACAACTAATGTGTTTCTTTTTTAGAAAGAGTTTTATTGCTGAGAACAAGAAGAAGAGTAGAGATGGGCGGATCGGCGCCAACGTCACCGAATCCGCTGTTAAAAACAATCCATCCATCGCACATGACTCTGATCTACGCACCCGGTCGACACATTACACTTGTTGAAATTCTCAGTGTTAAGCGCGATGCTATCGTAACATTAGCTACAGTGAAGTAGGTTGCTTTAAGAAAAATCTTTTGGCGAAATGACATTTGTGAGAGAACCTGACCGTCCAGCACACGGAGTCACCGCTGGAACGGGAGCAAAAGAGAGAGATGTGTTTGTATTTAATTCAGATAAGGAACATCGCACATACAGATGACCATTCTGAGCTAATCATTCATCAGAGTAACACAGCTTGTTTGGTTAAGTTAGGAGCGATAAATAGGATTAAAGTGGGAGATTTAAATGACACAAATCAAAGAAAGGCCGCAGCTCTGAAAGCACGAGCGCTGCGCATCACGCACACGCACTCACAGCTTGTTCTGCTATTTGTTGCCTTAGCTTTTGTGTGTCTCGGAGATATCAAGTATATATAAAGTCCCATTAAACATTCCACATACACATCACAAGGCGATGATGCACGCGCAAACTCCACTCATGCTGGTTGCTCCATCGAGGTGCTCGTATCTCTTCAGCTGACACGCAAACTGAAATGTTCAGCACTAAATGACGTGACTCTCTTTCTCTCGCATTGCGCCCTTTGATCTTGAAATGAGCTGAAAACCAAAGTTACAGAAAGACACATTCGTTGCGTTTTACCATGAAATGAGAGTTCCGCTTCTTTATTCAAATCAACACATTAATGATTTATCTCTCATCCACCCGCAAGTTTTGGAACGTTAGGCTACTTTTATTACTTTACCCACCTGACACGCCGAAATAACCGCAATCTGCACATACTCCGAGTCCTTACACAAAAACTGTCTTTCTGCAACATGACACTGTGTCATTAAATGGACTAAACGAAGCTTCGATTTGTTGAATTCGAGTAACTCAAGGAATCGTTTCAGCCCTATTATGTAGGCCATCATTGTAGTGAGAAACAAGTTCATCAGGGTTGGATAAAAAGTGCATACAGTCAATGTCACTAGAGAGAACTTTTAAGTTAATGTCCTTAATATTGTGGAATGAAATGACACGTGGCAGTTTTATTTTGGACAGTGTTAAATTGACATTAAAAGATATTAACATGTGATCTGAAATGGGGAGATCAGCTGCAGTACAACCATGAGGAGTGACACCAGAGCAGCATATCAAAACATAACCTTTGGAAGGAGTAGGAAAATTAATATGTTGCTCCAATCCAAAGCTGTCCAAGCATGATGTAAAATCCCTTGTGCAAGCATTATTGGGATTGTCCATATGTATATTAAAATCCCCAGCAATATTATGTTGGGGTATGGTGAGCAGATATGGGTAAGAAAAGCAGCAAATCCATTTATGAAGTCATTATTGGGGTTAAGTGGCCGATACACAGCGGCCACTATAGCAGGAGTAGGCCCGTTCAGTTGTAGGGCAATGGTTTCAATTGAAACATGGGCAGGCGCAGTTAACAGGTGAGACGTTCCACTTCTCGCGATAGATTATGTGACGAGACCTCCCCCTCTGCCCGATTCACGGGGTTGACAGATGTAAACAAACCCAGGAGGAGTAGTTTTATTCACCTGTGAAGTCATTAGGTTGTTGCCACGTTTCAATCAAACACAGAAAATCACAGAGAAGAGGACCCTTGCCCGTAAGAGAGCGGATGTTGAATAACCCGAAACTGACGTTACTGTGGTCATGTTGGACTGTGGCATTAATTGATCGTCGTTTTTTTTTTTTTTTTATCAGACCTGCTAAATTTCAGGCGCCCTAGTACCACCAATGGAAATGGTTAGTCGCACTTGACAGATTTCTGGTCACACCCTGGAGCTCTCTAATTCAATGTAAATAAATCAGTTTGGGTTTATTGTCGTCATTGGGTACAAAGCCTGTGCTAAATCTGGGCATTTGGAGGAGGTTCAGTTGCATTAAGGGTGCAAGCTGATAGCTGTGGATCTGTCATCTGAGACAAGAATGAACTAATCCCATGAATGTGACTACACTGAGCACACTGCCAGCATCTCCAAAAACACGGAAGTCAAGTTTGTTTTCACCAAAAGCGACTGTAGTCAATCTGTTTGTTTGTTTCTGTATTGAAAAGTTGTCAGTTTAGAAACTCTTGGGTGTCATCGTTTAGCAGTCAGTTCTCTACGAGTGCAGTGAGGTTACCGGTTCAAATCCCCTCACAGCTGTTAAAATCTAGGCGAGTTCAAACTTTTCTGTGCCCTTTGTCTCGTCTGTAAAATACAAAAATCTCATTATTGGTATTTAGCGCCAGTGCTTTGTGCATATACCACTGACTCCTCTCTGAATTTGAGACGCACGGACCAGTGCAGAAATAATGGGCCGTGGTGTACTGGCAGAGTTTCCAGGCCATGAGGCTGGCAATAATGCAGCAAGCAGAGGGAACCGGCTGGTGACTGAAGCTCAAAACGAGTTTGGCTAACAGCGAGGGCTTTGAAAGGTAAAACAAAGCAGGCTACCATGAAAAAACATGAGGAATTTGTTCTAAAGTTAGTGATAATAAGTTAGTAAAAATTAGATACGGATGATAAAGGTAATTGATATAGTAGATCCTTGGTTGAGAAAGTAAAAACCCTCTGCAGACTCTGAATGTTCACGTCTCAATAATCTTTCCTCAAGAGGAACTTTTGCCTTTTTAGCAGCAGTTTGCAAAATGGTCCGTCTACTCATATTTAGCTCATATTTACTGGTCCTGGCCCAGTAGTTTTTTAGTCTCTGAGGAACAAGAGGCAAAGCTAATATATTGTCTCCTGCAAATAAATGGGCCCTGGGAGTAAAAAAGCTGGTTGGACAAGGCATACAGTTACATGAACAGATCACAGGTTTATATAGCTTAATTTGGGCATCCCTAATCTCTTGTAGTTGGTATATCATTGATGAGTCTGTGTGTTACAGTATGGTGAACCATGAAAAACTAGCATGTGGTTTGAAAACACCCCATGTTATTGGGAAATGTTGATTTACTCGTTTGTTTGCAGCTGTCTAGGAGCCTGTTTCACCAAATCTTCAACATGAGATCTTTTACTTTTGCTCATTTTTGGCGAAGCCCCCAGGAACGGAGCTGGGCTGCTAAGGGGTTTTGGTGTAGTGGCCTCACCGGGTTCAGCACAACAGACAGACCTGTCCACGTGGGGAAAAAAAGCCTTCCCCCCCCGCCCCCCATACGCATTGGAAAAGGAGCGGCTGTAAAACAGTGACAACATTTTTCGTGTTTTTTTTAATTTTTTATAGTTATCAGAATGTGAGCCATTCAGTCTAACAACATTTGGGAAAATGTAGAAGAGCCATATGATAAAATAATTTTACCCATTCATGTGGGCGGGGACGCCGTACTTGCAACCAATGAATGAGGATGCGGGAGCCCTGTAGGATTTGCGAATTTATTTGCAATTTTCATTTGTGAAACGTGACCCTGCCACCATGTGCAATCTGAATATAAGCAGTGCTTGCAAGTCATTTTTGTGAAAGAAGTCTGCTCAGAAAGAAAAGCCACACTAGACGTAATGGTACAGGATTGTCTGTGTGAAGGCAAAAGTGTTAATCGTGAAATCCCGAATGTTCACACTTGAAGTTGAGGCAAAAGTTTGTAATAGAGACATAATGAATCGCATAAATGCGGAGGCTTTCATTGTGTTGCCCATGGTTATTGACATTGAAAATGACGGAAGTAGTTATGTGAATAATTAAAAATGAGAGCGTGTACCAAAACAGATTGCTGCATGGTTGTTGGATTGTCAGTTATGGAAAGCTAGCCATTTTTCAGGGACAGTCTCTCACCTATCAGCTGCCAGAAAGCGAGTTTCAGACGTTGTTAGATGATCCGACGAGCACGTTGTTTGAGGCATACTGAGGTCTTTGTAGTACAACGTTTCACTTGTATTTTCACCTGTTAAAATCAAGAGCGCAAGCCCACTGGCATTAGACAACATTCGCTGTAGCGTTTTCTAAATGTTGCAGTGGCTCATTCAAATGAACAGCCAGCTTTCACAGATTTTACATCATTTTAATCACTGCTAACCAGTGGAAAGAGACCGTGTGAGATAACTAAATATCAGTGTCAGGCCATAATACCAGCTTTTCCCCCTCTTTTTTTGACTTCCGTAGTCTAAAAGCTCTGCCTACTTGAGCTTAACCCAGGTATTTGTCTTTGTCCAAGGTTGTGGTGTTTTAATGAACGTGCCTTTCATTTTGTAAAGTTAAATAGCTTGGTTTTGGCAAGTGTACTTCTTTTTCAAATATGTACCTCTAGTTTTTCAGGCAGGACATTTTGTGGCTCTGATATTTTTTTACAAAGCCTGGCTGCACGTTCAGTGGCTGTTCTTGTAGACAAATTTTTCTTTTATTAATAGGTAAAATTAACTGTAGCTGCATCCTCAAATGAGTTAATGTCTCCATTTTATCAGTGCACATCAATATTGATTTTTTTTTTTTTTTTGCACTTCAAGTCCACTGAGGAGGCTCTCACACAGACACGAGGAAATATCACTCCCATGTATTAACCAATTAGATTTGTTCATTGTAATACCAGAGGACTTGTCTCATAGCAACATAGTCAACAGGCACATGGTGTGCCTAAACAGCTGAGCTGAATTTCTGCTGCATCACAGGTTACCAATCCAGTTTAAAACACCTGAGGCAGGTGCTGGTTTAATGTTGTTGTGTCTGTCGCTGGTTCCAGCGTCAACAACAGACCTGTCTAATATATTTCTGGAATGCAAATCTCTAAGCCCCCCCCCCCCCCCCCCCCCCCCCCCACACCACCCCCCCCCCCTCACTCCTATCTCCCACCATCTTTTCGATAGCAAAAAGTGAGTTTTATTCTTTATTTATTTAGTTT
>CM022480.1:4111506-4128959 GCA_011952105.1 Coreoperca whiteheadi
CCCCCCCCCCAAAGCTAATTAGATCGCTCCCAAGATGTCAAACTTTGAGTTGCCTAGCAACAAAGATGATGAAGCACACCTTGAGCCCTCTAAGGTCTCTGATGACTGACTGAGACGTGTGCTGGAGCAGAAGAACAAAGCTGCGGTCTCTTCACCACCAAACGAAAGGGGAGGGGAGGAAAACAAAAAGGAGGAGGAAGAGGAAAAGAATCCCCCTCATGGTCTTTTTAATCTCCATCATGTTGCCACAGATCAGGCGCCAGGTGTTCAACCTTCTCAGCAGTCCGACCCCCCCACCCCTCTCTCTCCCTCCCTTTGTCTCCCTCTCTCTTTCAATCTCACTCAGGCTCGCTCGCCACCCCCTGTCATTGTCTCTCTCTCTCTCCCACACACACACACACACACACACCTGAACATGCATGTTCATTTGTCAAACCTGGAGACACTGAAATAACTTCAAAAACAAAACTTATAACTTAAGCATACACTCTGTACACTAAAAACACACAGGTGCACACATGCAGGTGGGCTGCAGCACAGCTCCCACCCTGTAATTAAATTCTGTGTCTCCCACCTGTGTTACAGAAGCAGATCTGACTCAAGGTAATTACAGGGCTGCGATGGAACAAAACAACAGAGAGATGCACACACACACCACCTGTACCTCTTATGAGACACCACAAAAAAAAAAAAGAGGGAAAACGCACCCGTATAGATTCAGACACAGCAGGGCCGCCACACGCACACACAGACACACACACACACACACACACACACACACACACACACACACACACACCCAGCAGCTATATGAACACAACGGGAGACTTGTATCATACAGCTCTGCGTTTCCCATCAGGGTCTCACTGTAAATCTGCGGCCTGTCATGTGTTTCAGTGTCCCGCTGCTCTCTGCACGTCACGTCCTGATATTCCTAAATGCGCTTATACTCGTCACACTCAGTTAATGATATCCAGATAAAATCCAGATTCAGTTTAAACGCTTTCATCTACACGGCACCACATACCGTATCTGCATCTCCGTTAACAGAGAACATCATCAGGGACAAAAAAAGACAAGCGTTTCTGAATCAATTATGCTAGAAAGAGTTTAGCTAGCTAGCTAACAATCAACCAGCACTTCTTTGACACACTGCATGAAATGTAACAATGCTTAGAGAGCAATAAAAGGTCCAACGTGCAGCTTAGAGAAGCCGATGCATTTACGCCGTTTTCATCTGTTACTAAAACGAACGCTGGCGCATTTGCCCATTTGGTTCGGTTGATTTGGGCTGGTGTAAACACTGTCAATTAATCTCTGGTGGGGACTAAGACTGCTTTAAAAAGGTGGATTTCAGTCCAGTTCTAAGTGAATGCGGTTGCGGTCCGATTATGCAAGATTCCTTGTTACATCCTGTTTCTAGCCGTCATTGTTATTTGACATACTGTATGATCTCAGGTTCCCTGTCACACGACTTCTTGGTTCCTTTGTAAAAGGTCAGCCTGACCTTAAACCAGACCAGAGGTAAAGTGCATCAGTGTGTCAACGTTTTCTTCGGCCTGGGCCACTGAACCAAACCGCGGGTGTAAACGTGACCCCAAACCAACCGCCTTGAATAGCAAACTGTCTCTAGTGCTTCTTGGTTGCATTCGAATTTTTGCTTTTTGATACCAGAAAGCTAACTTATACTGTATGCCCAGGACACTTGAAGTATTACTGGTGTTATTGTCAAAATGTCCACACTGATGTAATCTTGTTTACTGATTATTTGATCAGATGCTTCCTGATTCAACCAAAACATTGCCAGTTTAAACTGTATCCATTCAGCGAGCAAGTTAGAAATGACATCTTTGATTTTAACTGTATTACATTAAAAAACAGAATCAGCACTGTATCAGAATCCAGATTTGTTTTTTTACTTTACAGCCACCTGATATCTGCTTCTTTTTCTGCTGACAGGTTGCTGCAAAGTTCACCTCCGTCCCTGCCTTCGGTGAGTTTGTATTTTTAATATTCTTCCAGTAACACACTTAACGAGCAGCCCGTGTTCCCTCACATAGCAAAACAGGATATTAATACATAGCATTAGGGTTCTAGGTGAGGGCTACCCATAAGCATTGATTTGGTGATTTGCGATTAGGCGTTCATTTTAATAGACATTTGTTGAAAAGTTACCATTACATGTTACCGTTGTGTAAACAGCATTAAAATGACTACTTCCACTTGTATTTGGGAGCTGCTGTACATTGAAATATAGTCAATTAAGGCTGTTCAAACACCAGCTACATGTAACCTAGAGGTCTAAAAAAACTTTACTTTTGAGTCCAGTTTTAACTAGATGTCTAGACGTCTTTTTGCCTGCAAATCGCCAAATCAATGTTTGCTGGGTGCCCAAATTAGATCCCAAGTTTCATTGACTTTGCTGCATGCAGTTTTCGTCTTGGCTCACACGTTGCCCTTTCAAATATGTTTTTACTGGTTTGACATGTCTCTGAATGCGGGTGTACGAGCCAGGTTGTGGGACAGATTAACACTTGGCGTCTGTATATGCAGATGTGTTCATGTGTCAGGTATGTGTGTGTGGGTCAGAAGGACTCTGTGCGTGTGATGGCTGTCATGGGAGTTGTCTCTACAGATGGGGGTTCGGTTGTCCCTTAATGAATTAAATTACAGAGATGGGCCCATACATCAAAACAGAGCTCCGAGCTGAGCACCCAACTCCTCTGTGGCCACAGAGAAACAATTTGTAGCCCCCCCCCGCTCCTCCTCTCCCAACGCATTTACTGAGTCACGCACCGAGCCAAAAAACGTCCGGGATTTATGTTTGTGAACCGGGGGATGACAGGAGCTCGGCGCTCCGCGGCGGCAGATTCAGCTCGGCTGTGGAGCTGAGAGGCTGGACGGCACCGCAGCCAAGGCTAATTTCTTCATTTTCTACGCCGTCCAGACTGATTTGGTTCAGCCCCCTCTCTCTCTCTGTAGCGCTCAGCAGTGAGCAGAGGAGGGTTTTTCAGCGTTGCGCGGTGGCATTTTCCCAGCCACGTTTCTGAGAAGATGCAAACGTCGTCAGCAGTGACCAGGGCCAGTTCCACATTACGCGTCTATTTTTTTTTAGAAATACTGCAGTGGTGGCCTATTCCCGCTCAGATACAACTGCCAAACTGACATATTGTCACACAAAATTTGCAAACTGTTACTCTCCAACGTTGCTTTTAGTAAATGCTGAACCATCTGGGTGTAATTTAAACAATACAGATTAGAAAATAAATAATGAATAGAAGAACAATTCAAACACTGCCTTGGACTTTTGACTCATAAAAATGAGAAGTTAACCTGAGCCCTAACTTGGATTGAAACAGAACTTCTTGTTTTCAAAAGGCTCCATTAAAACCCAGTAACCCAAATTGGCCTTGTTGACCTCAGCAACACTTTTAAAACAGCTTTATAAGCAAAATCTTTAACTCCACCGGAAGTGTCATGTTATTGTAATGTTCAGTATTCAGAGGCCTGAAAGTCTTCCCATACAGACCTGCAATTTACAGTTTATAGATAAAACGTTCCTTGACTTTGACTTTCCCCAAACGACAGCTCTTGACCCTTTGTAGCTGCATTAGACCAAACAAACCTCAGGTAAATAAGACAGAAGTAGCCATAGTGAGCCTAAGGCTGCCCTCACATTCATTTGAATTGGGCCAGTCAACGCCGCACGGGTGTCAACGCAGGGAGCTCCGGGAAAAACAACGCAGCGCACATTCCCGGTCAATGGCTGCATTTATATAGCGCTTTTATCCAAAGTGCTTTACAGTAGGCCTCTCATTCACGCATACACTCACGCCGATGCGCACTGGTCTGACCATCGGGAGAAAGGGTTAGGGTTCAGCGTCACATCCGCTCTACCTGCTGAGCCACAGCTGCCCCCGGTAGATTACTTTGTAACGCGAATGCTGTATTTCTACCGTGTTCCTCTGTTCCTCCTGTGATCGTCGTAACAGAGATAACACAGTTGCCGCCGTGATAACTCTCCTATCTGAGTATCACAAAACCGGGAGACTTGGGAGAATTCGTACATTTTAAGATGGTTACCCTGATCCCAGCCCTGTAATCACACCAGATGAATGGCAATGAAGCGTAAATTCTGTGTTTTTATTGTGGAAACTATCTGATACATAGATATAAACAAACTATGTAGGCATTGTAGCTAATTCTTTAATTAACTTCACTGCTTACATTTACTTTACACCCCTCAACTGGGATTACATCACCGTTTGCTGAAAGTTTTCCCCATCCACATTAAATGCGAATTTATTCACTCTCTTAAAAATGTTGGAAGGGAAAAAGGCCCGATTTGTAAGGATGTAGCTGTGCTTGTCAGATCATCAAACATCAAGAGCGCCATGAGAAAAACGCTGGCTTAGTAAGGTCAGAGGGCCAAATCAATCAATTCAAATGTAGTCTGCTTTGTGTGGAGGTAGTCTGAATTACAGAAGTTAGTGGAACAGAAGCTAGCTAGGAGAGGGTGCAGACTGCAGGAACCCCCCCCCCCCCCCCTTAAGCTACCTGTCAGGAGCATTCATCCTGATGACAGCAGAGAAATCAGGCACCGAGGGCAACACACACAATGGACGCCGTCGCCTGCAGGCGAGGGAAGGTTAGCGAGGAGCCCGACTACAAAACAGAGCGAGAGGGTGAAAGAATCCCTCTAAGCGAGAGTCCCGGGAAATAATTGGGGTGAGGAAGGCAACTGGGAGGGGGGCTGTGGTGTTTACGGAGGGATGCGGATCAGGGCGGGTTTGAGTTTGATATGCTGATGCAGGGAAAACGCAGTGCGGAGGAGGGGGAGGAGAGTTTGAGGGCAGGCCGGGTGGGATTATTAGGAAAATGGCTCTGGCAAGAAACGAGGCAGCCTGGTCGGGGCCTGGGAGAAGAAGAGCGTGTGTGTGTGTGTGTGTGTGTGTGTGCGCTCCTGTACTTCTGTCTTTGTGAGGACCAATTTCAGTTTTAGACCTTGAGAGTCCGGACATTTCTGGAAGTGCAGACAATTTTGAGAAGTGAGTCAGTTTTATAGAATTTTGAAAGTGAGGACATTTCCAGGAAACAAGAACGTTTTTGGAAAGTGAGGACGTGAATATGAGAATATTTTATTTTTTGAAGAAACCAAGAACAATTTTGGAAACTGAGGATATTTGTAACAATTGAGGACATTTTGAAAAGTGGGGACAATTTAGAAAAGTAGGACATTTGTGGTAAGCGAGGACATATTGAAAAGTTAGGCCATTTTGGCCTAGTTTTTGAATAGAAACAAGGACACAATTGAAACATTTGGACAGTTTTTGAAAGTGAGGACATTTGTGGTTAAGCGTGGGGAGTGGGGACAGGTTTGGAAAATGAGGATAATTGTATTAAGAGAAGGAAGAAAAAAAGTGATATATTTGTGAGAACGTTTTTAAAATACAAGGACAGTTTCAGAAAGTGAGGACAGTTTATCGGTCCTCGCTTCTTCAGAGGGCTGAGATCTTGGGTTCAGAAGCAACTTTAGAATAAGGTTCAAGTCAAGGTCTGGGCTGAGGTTCGGCATGTTGTTACGATGATAAAGGGTTAGGGGCAATGCATTGTGTCACTGATGGGTCCTCACAAGTATAGAAGTACAAACATGTGTGAGGGAGGTGGGTTCGTGCAGGTGCGACCGGGCCTTAAGGAGAGAGATTAAATGAGGATAAATTATTGGCGGGGAAAGTCAGAAACTGAGGGACTAGAAAATGGAGGGATGCTGGGCAAAGAAACCGAGGGATGACAGTTGGGTGGATAGAGGACAACAAAGCCAGGCCAAGGTGAAGGTTAAGAGGAGAGAAAGAAAAGAGACAAGAGAAAACACCTCAGGAAAAAACAAACTGCTTGCACTTCTTTCTTTGTAGTGACGGAAACAGGAAACAGGAGGAGCGGAAGTTAAGGGAAGGAGGAAGAGGAGAAGGGCTCGCTTCTCTTTTCAAATCCTCCGTTTTTCCTTAGAGTCACGCTTGAAGCCAAAGAGAAAATAAATAAAACAAATCTGGCATCAGCGCGAAAACCGCGCTACTCCTGTTTGATCAACCTGCTTAAAGGACATTTTTCAGAGGTGGAGGGAATCCTTTCGCCTGTGGCCCTCTGTCACTGGGGAGGGGCGGCGAGGTCACAAACGCTGGAAAAGTAAACCGCCAACTTTTTATTTTTAATTCCTCCCCCCTCCGTCCCTCTGCTGCACCGTAAAGGTTACAGTAAAAGTTTGGTGTGGGCGGAAGATTAAGTTTCAGTAAAACTTGTAAGTGTTGGGGGTACAGTAGGCACAGTCGGCCCTCGGGGAGAGAAGAGCAAGCAGGCGAGGAGGGGGTGGGTGGAAGACGGAGAGGGGGCCGTAGAAAGCTGCCCTGACAGCATCATAAACCATGAAATTATTTTCCGGGCCGTGTTAGGAGAAAAGCCAACCTGAAAAGGGACGCCAGTGGAGGGTCATACGCAGTGTAATTGAATAGTTTTCTCAAATCTTTCTGTTCCAAAAGGCCCGAGGCGCCGTTCTGTTTCAAGTCGGGGTCAGACGTTGGCGGGTATGAAGGGGACGATAATTCCCTGAGACAGCTCAAGGCTTACTCGTGACATTTTCACGCCGTCTGATTATCTGTTAATAGGAATAATTTAGCTGCACTTCAAATGAACCCGTCATGCTAATTGAATCTTGGGATTTCTTTTCTTTTTTTTAAAAAAACAAAAAAAAACAAAAAAAAAAACAAGGTTCTTAAACGGTTCTGACTTTTCCCGTGATCAGAATTTAACATGGGCCAGGTTAAACGATATTAAAAAAATGAGCCTCAGTTAGTTTTCCATATTTGGTAAATGGTCTTCGATGTTTTAAAAAGAAGGTTACAGTTTAAGTCAGCTGGACAGAATTAAAACCAATGATGACAGATCAGGTAGCCCTTGGAGACATTAACCCGTTTCCCTACTTTGGTCATTAAACTTTCATCAGATCTCATCTAATCTTTATCCAAACAGGTATTTACCGCAGCCTTTTGGAAATTAACTTGTCAGCTATAAAATATAGTTGTTCCTAATATTTTAAAGTATTACAGCTTTAATGCGTTTCGTTCAAACTACCGACAGTATCTTCATAAAACTGGATCACTGCATCGTATTTAGCAATGAACCTTCCCATAAGTTTTAAAGCTTTTTTTTGTTATGTTTTTTAAGAAAACTCAAGTCTTTGACAGTAGTTAATGATGAACTGCAGGTTAAAGGATTTCAACAGTACAATGACGTTCTAATTTTGTACCATTCGTCATTTTCGAAGAAATGGTGTCACAATTTTCAGCAAACATCAAGCTTCAGCTCACACTCTGGTCAAGACATGTCCATCATTTTTTAAACCTTTGACTCTAAACTGGTTCAGCAGCAGCAAACTTGGCGACTAGGAAAGCAATACACACCCAGCCTGCAGAACCTTTATTAGAATTTGGGGACTTTAATCGTTTTCCATAAATTTAGCAGGTTTTCAGTGACTGCAGTAATCCTTTTTAATGCAGCAGCCCCACACTGACAGAGCAGGCGTTCTGTAGCGGGCGTAAACATGACAACTTCAGTCCAAAATGAGATGTCAACCACCTGAGAGAAGAAACTGACACCTTTTCTCTGAACCAGACTGCGGGTTTTAAAAAAGGTACAGCTCCTGAACTACTGTTGAAGTCACAGTCAGTCGGTCTTACAACATTTTTAAAAGTAGAAACAAAAAGATAATATTAGCTTACAAATTCTTTTTGTAAATGGTAGTTTGAATCACAGTGTTTGTTTGATCTACAGTTGATATGATTTTCAGGCGGGGAGGTGTGCACTTTTACAATGCAGTTTGTTGCAGCCACGCCCGTGGGTGGGACTGGGGAGTATTTCCTCAATTTGAAAGAAAGAGTTCGACTCTTTGGTACCAATTTGGGCTTGAAAAATTGTACTTTGACGAATATAAGAAAGCAGAAAATAGTGTTGGGAGATAGAAATGTTTTTCTCATTGAATGTAAAATGGTCTAAGGAGTCGTATGCAGTGCAGATTGTAAAGCCAATTTAGGCAAACTTGTGATGGGAGTCTGGGCAATATAGATTGACTTGTCAGAAGCTATATTGCAAGAGTCGAAGCCGCGACATCAGTATTTCTTTATAACAGCTGTGGAAACTGTTAATCGGTATTTTATTTAGGGTAATCTAATCTAAGCCAATAAGGAAATTGCATGTATTGATTTTGCAACACCAAAGACGTTAATGTCCCTGGCTTTATTTGGCCATTTGAGTGATTCCGATGACATTAAAGCCCCTTTGTGTGGGATTTGAACATTTCAACAAAATCATCCCCCAGAGGATCTGACCTGGGGAGACGGACATCAAAACATCATCATTCTTCTGTTTACCAAAACTTGCGTCATCAGAAGAGACTATAGTCACATAAAAGTACCATAAATGGAGCTTTAAGAAAGGCCTGAATGTCCCAAAGCATTTCTAAAGAAAGATTTTGTCTCGTGACTACTGTGGAAACAATAATGCTGGTAACTCTTGCGGGTTTTAAGGGACTGTTTGCCCCGACAAGATAAAGAGTTGCGTGGAAAGGCTCAGCATTCATCGTCTGACAAGTCGATCCTCAGTTTCAGATTTCCTGAAGGAGGAGTGACTCATCTTTCTATAGAAACTTTCCACACACACGGAGACACCTAATATCTCTGGAAACAACAATACCTTCAGAAAACTGTAACACTGTACGGGCGTTAAATGATCCAGCTATACCAGTGAAACGTCTTATCTGATCAAAAGCATTGCTGGTGATGGCAGAAGGTGTCAGCTCACGATTAGACCTGATGCAGATGTCTGTCATGAATAGTTCAGGCTCAGTTCACCTCTACACAGAGATAATGGAAAAAGTTACAAACGTGGGTGAAACCAAGAAATCCCAAAAGAACAAAAGGAAAAGAAAAAAAAAACCACACAAACTTGATAGAAATAGGTGAACTGAGCACAAGATGATTACATGCATGTAACAAAATCATTCAACAATGTGCAAGAGAAGGTAAATTGTTTAATTAGTTAGATACTCGGACACAAGCATCCATCCACAGCTGGATTTAAATCAAGTCTTAGGTTTTTTTGAGACAAGTCTAAGGGCGTTTTCACACCTACCTTGTTTGGTCCGAATCAAAATTACAGGTGTGAAACCTCCCTCAGACCACAGTCCGGACCTAACCGACGAAATTTGGTTGGGTGAGAAGAGGTAGTCTCGGTCCGGATCAAGTCTTTCAGGTCCTAATGCTGACAATTCAAATGCCCGGACTTTTGAACATTTTCCTTTCAACAGCTGTGTTAATCAATCTGCGTTTCTGCATAGCTGAGATCAGAATTTTAACAGATTTGTTTTTTGCTTTTCTCAAGTCTTTATTTCCTGGGTCCAGACCTTTGAATCCGCCCACTCCACCAAGTTGACTGATTGTGGTCTGGCATCATGACATGAAACCGCAGTTTCTCGGTTAATAAGTGATCGAGCCCATGAGCGTCGCGGGGGAGATTAACCGCGGAGTTCCACCGGGCAGCCGCCATAGCTGATCGTGGCCATTCTAGACAATGCTTGTGAGGTCACAAGCCGCCCCACAGAGCGTCCCAGAAGCGGCTCTCCGCGCTGCTCCGTTTTTGACAGAAGCCACGTCAAGCTGCACAGAGCAGATGAAGTCAGACACCGGAACAGCAGAGAATCTAATCAGTTTTCAAAATAAAAACACCCTGTGCTGATTGACGGTCGTGCATCAACAAACAACACATTTAAACAGACAAAAATAGAAACCATTTAACTACGTAGCCTAGACTACTTACCCATGGTAGAAGCACAAAAGTTCCAGTGGAATCCCGGTGTAACGATTAGCCAATCAGCGCCACGAGCGGGACTAATGCGGTTGTCAAGGGTTGTCAAACTGTGCGCCGGCACCAAGGAGCTGGAATAACAACAATGGCGACCGCTATGGACAAGATAGACACCGCTATTGAGGCGGTTCTAAAAATCGATTATTTTTCCTAACTCTTGTCCGAAATTACATACCCAAATAAAAGGGGTATATATTAACAACAACAACAACAAAGGGTATATGTATAATCTTGGTCTCGAAAGAAAGCTAAGACCTGGGAGATTACAATAGAAGTGTCAGGGATTCAGGTATCTATACTCAATAAATGCATATGGAACACAGTAGGAATTTGCAATTTCTACAGCCGCCTTAAAAAAAACCAAAAAACCCCACACCTTATTTATAGTGAAAACACATTTGAATCATAGATAAATACGCCTAGGTTTTGTAGGAATTAGTAAAATAATATCCAATTAGTAACAAAAGGTGCAAAAGTAGATGCTAAAAAAGTGAACCTGAGCAGTTTGACACATTTTATCGCAGATATTTCCATCCAGAAGGAAGTAAGCCCAAAGATAATATATTGTGGATGAGAGGACTACCCCCCCTCCCTTTGTGCTTATGTAAACAACCAGTACTTCCGTGGTTCAATTCAAACTAACACGGAGGTATGAGAGGATACAGTAGCAGCGTTTTTCGAATTGGAATATAACTTTTAACCTGAAAACAGCAAAGGTAAGACACACTTTATGATTTAGCGATGTTTTTCGTTGTTAAACATTTGACGGTAGCTCGCTGAGTTTCCGTCGCACGGCAGACATCGTTGTAATCAGCAGCATCTGTGCTTTCAGACGGCATATCGTTTGTGTAGGTTGCTGGAAGTGGTGAAAATAACAGAATGACAAAATTATGAATACATATTTTCATGTTTTTGATCATAATGAATATAATTGCCTAGGGTGTAATTGTGTTTCGTTCCGGCTGTCGATGCTTGGGACAGGCTTTTAGTGGAGTTTCTGCCCTTCGTTTTGGTATGACGCATGTTAGGATTGGTGCTTCCTAGCCTGTGTAATGTTCATTTATACTGCACAGGTCTGGGGCTGGCACAGTCGTACTCTAGAGGTTAAGTAGTTTGTTTTTACTTGGCTCCGTTTCACTCATAAAATCCTACGTATCAGCGTCGACTTAAAATGACGTGAGATACAGGATGATACGCTGGTCTCTAGTGATTGGTTAGGGGAAATGGAATCCCCCTCCCCCACGGACTTTGGTTAGGGTGGAGGCAATGTCAGACTGAAAATGGAAACGAAGTGTAATGTGTTGAAAGGGTCTGTCTGATATCAGGCAAAAGTCCTTAGTAGGGTTGGGCATCGTTTTGATTTGAACGATTCTGATTCCAATTCTTACTTTCGATTTCGGTTGTTTTTGATTCTCAATTCCGATTCTTTGAGGGGGCAATGTGCGTGACGCTGCATTCATCTACGAGGGAAAAATAATTATTTATTAACATTGTTGTTCACCACAATTAGCAATTTGGTCAGGGGCTTTGTTATTACACTACAATCACTTACCGTATTGTGACGGGGTAACGTTAATAACGTTGGTTAGCGCAGGGTTGCCCGAGGAGGACGAGACAGTGGACCTGCACAGTGCGTCAAATACGCTAACTTTACACGCCTTAATTTGTACACCATGCAGGCGTAGGTGTTTGGTCATATTCATAGTGCATCCTCCCGTGCAAAAATAAGTTTGTTACATGTGTTGCACTGTGCCGACCCAGTCTTTTTTCATGTAAAATAAAGCCACACTTTTGAGCGCCGCGTACCGTTCTCCATGGCTGCAACAGAGCAAGCGGGCGCGGCAACACTTCCGGAAATCCGGTGGTTACTATGGAAACCAAAACTTGCGCGTTTGGAACCGATGATCGGAATCGAAAACAAATTTTCTAAACAATTCCAATGGCATCGTTATTTTTTAAACGATTCTAAGTTAGAACCGGTTCTCGATGGCAAACCCTGGTCTTTAGGGAGTCAGGAGTCATTCAATTCAACACTCAAGTCCTCATTTTTTTCAGAAATAATGCTTAAACCTGGGATAACTGATTTCTTATTGCCACTAACAGGCAGCGGAAACAAAACTGACATACTATCACCTTTTCAGTTAATATGATGAACGTGTTAGCAAACAGCAGCTTATTTACACATCCAGCAGTTACGGAGCAACATTATCAGTCATTTGATGTGGTGTTTGTGTCCACCTGATGAATGTATTTCCACCAACAACGCTGTGAGAGTGGACCAAAACAGTCAAGTTTTAGGCCGGACAGCTAAACAGTGAGCTGAAACCCACTATAAAGCAGATTCATCACTCCCAGAGACAACTTTCACATTATTTTGACATAGTAATTTGCTTAAAAAAAAATAAAAAATCAATTGTAGTCGCTTTAAATCTGCTTTTGGTTTTTTAGCGTTGTGAAAAATGTCAACTGCTCTCAGTAACCGATTTCACAGCTTCTGTATCGACTGCACTGGGACACGTCAATCGCTACTGATTGGTTATGGTAAAATAACAGACTTCCTTATCAAAGACAGTTACACATTATTTCCTTAAACATTAACGGGAAAAAAACAAGCACATTTTTCCTCATGTAGTGAAATCTTTAGTGTAGCAGCAAATGCACAACAACAATATGCAGATGTAACATCATGACTTGTAGCAGCAACACAAAGGCAGTCGAGGTTAATCAAGGCGCCCCGTTGAATACTGTTGTGTGGACACAGTGAAAAGGCCACAGTCTATTTCACCTCCCAAGTATCACTTTTCGAACACAGAAATCATAAAAGCTTCAATACAAAATTGATCTGTTCTCTGATCGGGATCTCTCATCCATCTAGATAATAAAATATTGCAGAGAATGTCTTTGCATCCTCGTTTTAAACGTTTGCCTCTGTGGCCTGTGACAACATCGTGAAGAATATTTAACATAAATCAAACGACAGAGTCTCATAAATTAATCAGAGTCAATTCCATCAAAAAAAAAAAAAAACCAATTAAGAAAAGCCAAAACCAAATTAATAACATAAAAACCGAATCAAACCATCATATTCCCTATAAAATCTCACTGTTTTTGGATTTAATAACATCTCAGCAAACATTGGCACACATTGTTCGAAGGCAACCTCCTCGTAATACTTTGGTTTAAGCAGAGCCGACGGCCTGTGTTGGCCTGTGGCATTAATAAATATTGGTCCAAGCTGTGAGGTTGTGTGACGATCAACCTCATCTGAACCAGCAGCGACAGGAAAATACTTTCTGTGCTTTGCAAATGCTGATACTAATGATTGATCTCACGCTACCTGATTGTTAAACTGCTCGTTTTTGAGTACATGTCGTTGTCGAGAGACAGTTTCATATAATAGTTGAGACAGAATGAGTTATCAGGCAGTGCTCGAGGAAGTCACATGCTGTTAAGTACGTGAGTGTTGTGAATGCAAAAGGCAAGTTAAAGGATAATACGTTTTGCGATTTGTTCATCTTTTCTTTTTGCTACATTAAACCTCTGTAAACGTTTCGACGCAGAAATGAAAAAAATCATCCTGAAGACTCATTTTTTTCAGCTTTTCCACTTTACCATCTCTGTCAGCACCCTCCCAGTTTAGGCCAGTTGTGATGCCAAGGAGTGGGATTTTTTCCAACTTTTGGTTTCTTGCACATGTCCCCTGATGGGAATTTCTCATTCCTCTTGGCATCACAGCTCCCATCTGTAGTAGCTGCAGCCATGTTGTGTCCCTGGTAGTAAACATTTGATACACTGAAGGATTCAAAATTGTCCATACTAGTTCGGGGAAGACCACTGCTAAAATCCATCGTCGTAATCTCCATCACAGCCATAATCTGGAGGGTGAGGAGACACAGGGGGAGGGATTAGATACACACTTTATTCCTCAAAGAAAGAACGATGAGTTGGTGTTAAATTCTAATCTGTGGTTAGGAACCATCCGCAGAAACAACCGAGATGTCAGAAAGTGGAGTAATGAAAAACATTGCCACAATGAGCTTTGTCAGATTCTTAGTCTTGTCTAGTTATTCCACTGGTGGAAGAAGTACTCAGATCCTTTACTTAAGGAAAAGTATTATCAGCAAAAGTACTCATTAGTACTCAGTAAAATGTTTTCCTGTTATATCTGATGTTTCTGGACTCATTTTACTGCAGTCGAAGTTGAGGGTTGGCTAGTTTCATCTACAGCAATGCATCATGGTCTATAAGATCATCAGGTCTGTAGCGTCGCTGTCCTGTGAGAACCACGTGTCTCTAAAAAGTAAACAGCCCTGTTTTCAGATTCCTGACGATGCATTTTCCAGCTGGTCCGAGGCCATATTGAGTTGACAACTTTTATAAAGTGGTACATTTCAACTCCAGTTTATCAGAAACCTTCACATTCAGAATCACCAAATGTGGAGATACAGGAAGGGTGATGGAAAATGTCATCTGAAAAGTAAATAGTAACAAAAGCTGTCAGACAAATGTAGTGGAGTAAAAAGTACAATGTTTGCCTCTGAAATTTAGTGGGGTGGAAGTATAAAGATGCATGAAATGGAAATACTAATAAAAAGGGCAAGCACCTCAGAATTTGCACTTAAGTACCTGAGTAGATTTACTTAGTTACGTTCCACCACAGAGTTATTCTTTTATCCTAATCTTGTTCATTTTAGACAAAGCTCTTGCATGACAGTGAAAGAGTTGTCGTTTAGAAAGGTCTCATATTTTCGACATGAAGACTATAAACCTAGTAGGATCTCTTGGATCTGTGGGAAGCCATCAGCTGATAGGGCCCGGAGTCAGGACCACACAGGGTTCTGCGTGCAGCTGCTGTGAACACAGTTGGAACGAACACACTGGTGGATGTTAAATGAGCCCAAATTCTGCCACTTTCAAATCTAGATGAAAAAGTTTCCAGAGACTTTGATTAAATCTTCTCTACCTCACTTTAGTTCCTTAATTAAAGTTAGGGAAATCTATTACTGCTTTAGTCGATCAAGGACATTTTTGGTTTTACTTGCATTTTATAGTTCTAATTTATTATTAGCCTTATGTAAAGCACATTGAAATTCCTGTGCTTTTGAAATAATTGAAAGATAAACGGATATCTTTGATAAAATATCAAATACAGTGAAATGTTGGTATCCGTACCATTATTGGAAGTGAGCGTGCGAGTGAAAGGTCACCAGTTTCACTCAAACACTGAAAAACGTGGGTGAGAAAAGTGAGCAAGAGATGCTATAAGAGCGCGTTAGTTTAATGGACGGCTGCGAGTGGAACTGCGTGTACTTGAAACAAGGTGTCGCGTTCCGTTTCCACAGCGACGCTCTGTGTTGTGCGACTTCATGAAAAGCAACAAGAGGTGTCGCTTCACTCTCTGCAGGAGGAACAGTGAGACCGTCCATCAACTGACTGGAGCTGCTGGACACTGGAGAATAAAGTAGAGTCAGAGGCGCTGCTCTGAGGCTGACCCTGACCTTTGACCTCACTGGGGAGGGGAGGGGAAAGAGTAGAAACAAAGACTCTCCCTACAGGAATCCGTTAAGTAGCTCAGGAGTTTTTATTGCGAGTGAGGGACCAGCCAGAGACGTAAAGTGAAGAAATGTAATCTTACCGAGGGCTCATTAAAACATAGCAGGAGTTTGAGCCGAAGAAGAGCCGTGACCCAGAGTGGCAGATTCATTAAAAAAGGGATCCTAACTATTTCACAGTCCAGACACTTGGTGCCTGTTAATGTCAGCTGAAATCAAATGTTGAAATCATCAAGTCACTGAGCCGGAAAAGACCCGTTTTCTCTGAATGAAAGAATTTGCCACTGTGGTGAGATTATTTCAGCCGATACAAACTAACAAAACTATTTCTAGAGTTAAGTTTCGTCTTTCTGGACTGTTGTGCAGAAACAAACCAAACAATTAACTGATAATCTGAAAATCTTTTGGTTTTAAAGGTAATTTACCAACCAACCAGTCAGAGATATTTGTAGGTATCTGCTCTTCCAATGTTTGCAGCTTCTAAGTGCATGTATAAGATTTACATTGAAACCGATGTAGTCTACTTTTACACTCATTTTTAGTTTGTGTTGTCACATATTGTGGTTTGGACAAAACAACCACCAATTTGAATACTCCACACTGGGCTTTTGGGATCAATAAAAAAAAATAAAAATTAATTGATTTTAATGAAAATAATCTCAATTTGCAGCCCTGGCTGACACTGTTGATTTGTTGTGGAAATAATCCACACGATCAGTTTTTGTTTTTTTATTAAATCCTAGACAAGATGACTTGAAGACGTAGGCTTTTTGCAGTGTGGATATATGACTGAAGTTTGTATGTACAGATTCTGTTGAAGATAGCTCAGTGTGGGGGATCTCAGAAATGTGGTGTCAAATGTGAAAGCTCAAGATATAAAAATGCATGATCAGGATGGAAGGAATATTGTAAAGTTAAATGTTCCTTTCAGATGTCAAATAGGAGGTATGATGTTAAATCTGTAGCTTCAGCCGTTGTGTTACCGTGCTGTATTGTTTTCTACTGTACTGGTTGGGAATGACTGGAATAATGCTTTGCCTGATTGTTTGTGTAATTTCTGACATACCATAATACATTTCAATATGTGACAGTATACAAGTGATGGATAGAAATCTGATTAACCAAGCTGCCTGTAGCACCGACATAAACACCTCACACTGCGGGTTAAACAAAACACTGTTTCAACTGACCATTGCCGCCCAGCATCTCCATGGCGCTGACACAAGTCTCCTCCTCTTCCTCCTCTTCCTCTTCAGCGGCTGCATCGTCGTAGAGAACTGGCCCACTCTCCACCACCACGCCGCTGGCGGGGGCTCCCACAGGCACCGGCAGGGGGTTGGAATTGGCAATCTGAGCAAACAGGAAATATTGTTGGTCGTAAGCAGACGCGTGTTGCTCAGTATTTTTTTATATTTTCCTCTGCGTGACACACAGAGGTCCCCCCCCGGGGAAATCTCGGCTAGATCTGATCTCATGTGCCCCACTTCCTTTAAAATGATAAAAATAATAAACAGAGTTGTACAGTAGAGTGTGTGGTGTGAGCTGTAGGGCGGTTGGAGGGCACACAGGAAAGTGAGGACAAATTTCACCTGCCGCAGCATCCTCACATATGACTAAGCACGGCATCAGAGCGTGACCACAGCCTTTATTATCTCATATGAAATTGTTATCTAATTTAGGATTCTACAGTGTATCGTACAAAAGGGTCAGAAAGTAACCAGAGCCTCGGGGCAAAACTACCCTTCAGAGTTCATGAAAAGCCTGTGAAATTAAAAATGAAGGGGTGAGGGTGAGCATGGGGGCAAAAATGTAATTATTGTGCCCTTTTTTGCAATTAAGCCCGTTCACATCGTCTTCGTTGAGCTGTCAAACGGTCACACATGAATGTGACGATCCCCCCCCCCCCCCCCCCCCCCAGGGGCCCCGACGGAGGCCCCCGCCCCCAACCCCCAGCATTGTAAACCACGCCAGGGGAGGAGACAGAAAGAG
>CM022480.1:4128984-4192840 GCA_011952105.1 Coreoperca whiteheadi
CCCCCCCCCCCCCCCCCCACCGAGGGCAACCGCAGGTGATTCAAGCCTGTAACCAGGAGTCTTTCCAGTTGCATGCTGGGACAAAAATGGAGCCATTTATGATCAAAAAAAAAGCGGCCTGAAGCAGAAGGAAATGTTGGTAGCAGTAAGATAAACAACTGGTATAATAAAAAAAGACCAAGGACAGAGAGGGGACCATTTTCCATCAGTGGAAACGACGATAAAACAAACGTGAGGGGTGCAAATTCAGAGTCAGTGGTGTGGGAATGTTCCATTTCATATTTTAGTACAAAATGACCACAGTTCCACCAAATGAACACTGTAAACTAAAAATGGCCACTTACACACAAAAAACTATATGACAACTTGGCCATAGAGTTCGTTTGGGGTCAGTTTCACGCGACATGTAATGTTGGTATTAGTCCCACGTTGCACAGGAAAATCATAAGTGCACATAAGTACAGTAGGTCACAGTTGAACCAGGATTCCCCAGTCGCCTTTGGTTTTGCTTCAAAATAAAGTTCGGCTAACCTCGAGGTTTGTTTACAACCTGTCTGATCGTCTGTTTCTCTTTTCTTGCCACGTTGGACCTAATTTTAGCGACGTCACTGTGTTCCCAAATCTCAGCAATCAACCGATGCTGGGAAAAAACTAAACAAAACAGTTTGTAATAAACTGTAGTTTTCCTTTAAGTTTTCAAGTAAAACAAAGAGATGTTCAAAACACAATTGTTCACCTTTTGCACTGATGACTTAACCAGGACTGTTTCATGTCCATCCACGCCTACAAAGTCACCAGACATTGATTTAGATTGGAGGTTAAACCGTTGACCGGATCTTTGAGGTCTGGTTACACAACTACAACGGACACCTGCCACCACATATAACGTACCGATATGGCTCCACTGCCGTACCACCAAATCAATTCCATGTATACTTATTGCTGTTTACAAAACTGTGCTGCTGTAGCACAAAGAAAATTTCCCCTCGGAAAACTCTCCGGTACATCTGATCTGATTCTGAACAATGACTTCTCAACCTCACGCTGAGCTTTATTTATTTTGCTTAGTGATGAACTGTACAGATATCAAAAGGCAAACAAACTATTACACCGGGGAGGACGGGCGTGCATGCTGAGGAAGATTTCATTGTTTCCCCCCTTTTCTACCTGCCTTAAGCGGGAGAAACTAATAAAATATCTAAAAAAAATAAAAAAAAAATAAAGACATCTTGCTTTGTTTTTTTGAATGCTACATTTTCTGCAGAGAAAACCCATCATCTTCAGTTTTTCCACAGCTTTTCTAAAAGGAAGCCTGCATGTTATCGCTTTCCTTTCAGCCAGGGCTAATTATAAAGCTGGAGGAGAAGCAGGTGGAGGGTCCACAGTGTGACGGAGAGATATTTCTGTTCTCATCAGCAACAGCCTTTACAAGTCCCTGCTGGGGCCTTCCTCCTCCTGCCATCTCTCCCTCCACTTTGCCTCTCATTTCCTCCTCCTCCTTCCTTTCCTCCCACCTTTCTTTTATTTCACATTTCCTGAACTTTGCCTCTCTTTTTATTCTACCCACATCCTTCCTCACTTCACCCTTCTCTCCCTTCTTCATTCCTTTACACATTGATTCTTATCCTGGCTCTGACTCTCCATCATTCCTCCCCCACTTTTCTTCCCGTTTTTCCGTCCTCAGATTTTGACTAATACAGGGTGACAAAATACAAAAATCAAAAGCTTAAAATATCCACCGCAGAAACGCAGTGCTGTCTTTCCCCTTTCCTCTCAGCCGGACGCCTCATTAACTGCTGGTGAACGCAGGCGTCAATGAATAAACACGATGCTCCGGACTAATTAGGAGGTGAGAGATGTTAAATGGGTCAGGATGAAGGTTCTGTGAGAGTTGATAAAGCTGTGGAGAAGGACAAGCAAAATGGTGTTGGTGTGAGCGATTACGCATTACTGTTCATGTTTATACAGACATAATGTTGCACTACAAATATCCTGTTGCATGTTAGGAGCAGATGCTGAAACTGGAGTATTTACACTTTTAGCCGACTTTGTCTCGGAGTGTCGGCGCTTTAACGAGAGAACTGCTCGTTAGGGGTGAGAACGCAACTCCAACCAACTACAGGAAACAACCGCTCAGAGGTTTTAAGGGTGTGTGGAGGTTGATATCTGATAGCCTCCAGTCACTCATGCATGGAACAACTGGCAGAACAAAATTAACAGAAAAGCCACAGTCTGGATTAATGCTCATATTCAGCCATTTAAGTGTTTTAAATGCCAAGACAACAAGAATGTATAAATCACAGAAAACTGCACGTTAAGTCACGGTTTCATGTCCCGGCTGTATGAGATAATGACTTTTCCCAGCTATAAATCACAAGTAGCACTTTTCGTTTAGCAGTTGGCGGGTTGTGGCCACGCCCCCCTCTGACATGATGAACATCATCAATGGCCTCAACGGATTGATCAGCAGTGAACCAATTTCTACGATTCTGAACAAATCAGAGTGGCAATCTGCAATCCAAATTTAAACAATGGGAACCAGTTATGAATCCCCAAGTGACTGACCGGTCTTTTACTACACAGACCAACACACACACACGCACACACACACCAGCAGTTAAAAGTAATTTCTGGCTTCCTGTTTGTCTCAGGCGGACTGGGACAGGTCTGCTTACTGGCAGTATTCAGTTTTTCACATTTCTGGAACAAACTCCCAGAAAAGTGGGCTCGGGGATTAAGACTTTTCTGTTTGCCACTGCATTTTATTAACTTCAATTTCGGAATATTTATTCATATCTTGCACTGAAGCTGCATTTTCATTCTACGGTTTAAATCTTTAGTCTTATTCTAGTTTAGCTCATTTTTTATCGTCTAGTTTACTTTGTTTATCCGTTTAAATACTTTGTGAGAGTCTTTTTGAAACACTTTGAACTGCCTTGTCGGAAGATGCTCTACAAATAAACACTCTTAGTGCAAATGGCAAGACCTTTAACACTCCAAAGGCTCGAATTCTGCGTTTGTTCACACACTGATGTGAACAAAATAACTATTAGCATCGCCGTGTGTCTATTCTAAGACAGAAAGCACTTAACAATAAGAACTCAGGCCTCTGCTCAATTCAAGCCTCTGCCCCCCAGTAAAGTTCTGCTTTATCGGGGTGGAGGAGGAGGTTGTTGCGCTTCTAGAGGACGAGCTGAAAACGCTGCACATCATGTGGTCTACCGCTGGCCTGGCCTGACAGCTTCTCTGAGAACCCAACTTCAAATAGACTCAGCCATCAATTGCCAAGACCATTGCTTGCATAAGCAGACTATAGCAGCAACGCCAGAGCGACTGCAGTTCAAAGCCTCTCTCCCGTGACCTCCTCACCCTTTTCAGATTTCTAAGCGTCTCGGAAAATTCCCACATCTCCAACAGCGCTGTCTGCTCCCTCCACCAGCCTCAGTCTCAGGCTAAATGTGGTTTGAGGGAGCAGAAGAAGAGGGGAGGGCAGCAGAGAACAGCTGGGCCAGTTTCAATTGGCAGAAATCAACTCGTTACTCCTCCTCGGTCTTGTAAAGTGATCATTTCCACTCTTGGCTTGTTTGAAAAATGTACAGACTAATTGCCGGGTCACTGTCGAGGGTGAAGGAAATCACTTTTTTGTTGAGCGACGAACAGAAAGAGCTTGGCAAGCGACACCCAAGGCACAAACATCTCTTTTCAACATGGTCCTGTCGCTGCAATGAAATAGCAACGTTACATAACAGGAGCCGTGAGCGAGGAGCGGGCTCAGCCAATGGCGACAGCCGTTTGCCTCCAGTTCCCAGGGGAGGTGAGGGGGTTGCTAAGTAACAAGCCTTGTTGACCCGGCCCCTCGTGGCAGTGTTTTCTTCCTGGTTGACAGAGCCTGAGCTCCCCGAGCTCCTCCATTAAGAGCTGCCAACAGCACATCATGGAGAGGGAGACAAAGGCTGAGAGAGGAGGAGGGGGGAGATGAAGGGAGGGGAAGGAATGTGGAGAAGGAGAGGAAATACAAAAAGGAGAATGACTGGGAAACAGAGGACAGTAGGAGAGCGGAGCATTAAGGGGAAGACATCGGGAGGAGACCGATTTGAACGACTCGAGGGAACGAAGCATAAAGTGAAATGAGGAGGAAAGAAGGAGAAGAGTGGGAGATTTAAGAAAGGAGAACAGCAGGAAAGAGATGCAGGAGTAATGAGGGAGAAGGAGAGAAACAGTGAAGGCAGAGAAGTCACTGGGTTTGGAATTACCCCCCCACCCCACTGTAAAACCCCATTTGGAATTTTTCTTTTAGTGATATCCTTAACTTCCTCAACTTAAAAACAGAATTTAATGACACTATAGGATCTGTGTTATAAAGCGAAGAAGCCGCCATCACTGCGGTGGCAGTAACACTAATGTATGCAGAGGAATTTATTTTTTTAAGCCTTTTGCCAAGAAATATCCACGATATCCTACAGAACACAGCCATTCATTGATGTACCATTAAAATCAAACATTTCTGTGTTGTTCCCATCTACTCCAACAATAAACTTCAACTTTGGGGAAAAAACTGAGCAAAATCCACAAGCCTCTGATCCTTGAAATCTATTTCACTTAAATCCTCACGTTCCATCAAAAACCATGCATGCGTTGTCAGCGGCATGCCAGCAAACAGCCGACTACACACCACCACAAGAGCGAGCGACAGTGTCGCTCCGATTTCTCGCTGGAGAGCACAATACATAAACCAGCCAGTAGGTTTCTCTTATGGCCGTCACTTTTAATTATTTCAACAGTGTTTCTGAGAAATCACATTTTCTCCGTCAGTTTGGTGTGGCAGATGGCTCTAAAAACTACGGTACCCATGAGCCTCGGCTGCTGTTACTATGGAAAAGAGGTCGGTCCTTCGTTGTTGAGGACAAAATACATCTCCGAGTTACTGAACAACCTAAATTGCTGGATGTTTTATCAGGTTGCTACAAAGTAACATTTAGCTTCAGCTCACCCTCACATAACACAGCACGCTCAGACTCAGTCACCTAACGCTGTCTATGCCGAAGATTAACAGGACTTTTAACGTCCCCAAACATGGGACGCCCAAAATAACTCCTGCCACTTTACTTCTTTGCAGCGTGATGAAGAGGAACATGGTGGAACTGGTGAAAAGAGAGAAGTAAATCATCAAGAAATGAGACAAATCAGCAGTTGGGAATGTGTCAAATGAGATATGGAGAAAAAAATAAAAGAGCAGCACAGAGTCTATATGACGTCCAGGAAGCCAAATTTAAGACTTTGAAGATGATGTGAAGCTACCTGTGAGTGAATTTGGGTCCAATTTAAAATCAAATTAAGAAACAAAGTTGGGAAAACTGGCCTATTTCTCCCTGAAGATGGCTGGTGAACGCTGTGAAGCTATAACTAGGCAGAACGAGGACATCCGGAAATTAGCTGTTCAAAGACATGCAGTCTAACTGGGTTTAGTAAAGCAGATAGGACACATTTTACCACCAACCGTGCTCTTAGTGGATTCACCTAAATGCCGGCGACTGGCCAGCAGACGCCCATAAAAAAAAAATAGAAACTTCTACAAGTGCTGTTTAAGACATTTTTATGCTCAAGTTTAAGGTCGTATTTATTTGAAGACCCTGTCAGAGCTTTTTAGGAGCAGTGAGCGCCCTGGAGGGAGGAGGAGGGCGGAGGAGGAGTAATAAGGGAAGGGCAAACAAAGACGGAGTGAGCTTTACCTCTCACACGGCCCGAGTGGAGATTTATTTATCCCTGTCCGCTCTGCTGGAGGTCTGAGCAAATCAGCTTTTAATGGCCGACCAGCAATACAGTCTGTCTGTGACAGTCACAGCTTCATTATGTGGAGAGTGAAAGACTCTGGGTTTGTGTTTGAGAGTGTTTTTAAAAAAGTTAAATGACGAGTCTGCTTGTTTTATTGTCAACAACCCTTATAAAAAAAGACCAATCTACTAACTAAGTACTGTGTGTGCATCGAAGCCTGATGTATCTTCCTCCTCTGTGCCATAGAGCTCCATTGTTGTCCAAAAACTATTAAAAACACATGTTCCTTCATCGCCACAAACACACACACTGTAATTTATTTTGACGCAATCCGACACACACCGTCCCGCTGCCCCAAACACTCAGCAGAGCAGCAAGTGTGGATTAATCCGCCGCTGAAAATAGTGCACCATTTATTTCTGTTTGAGTAATGTTTGCTAGAAACTTTTCATGGGATTTGTTGATTGTAAGAAAAGTAAATAGATCCAGCCTTATTCTTTAAGACTTTGGGGATTACGTAGACATGTATAGCAAGTTTCAGTCCCTATTATAGACTACGATGAATTCTTAAATAATAGCCAGAGCCTCCATTTCACTGGACTCAAGGCTTTTATTTAAGACAGTCCCACTGTTTTAAACTGTAATGGGGTGGGTGACATACTGGAGGAACGGTTTATGGATAAAATAACCAGAGAGGACGGTTTCTTCTGGCTAATCTAGTGAAATTAATAACTGACAAGTCACGGTACTTCCTCACATTGATGTAAAAATCCTGTGAATCCAATATTGCCATGAAGCAGTCCTGCTCACTGATTTGCACCATTGCTCCCAATGGGCTCCTACACACAGAGATATTACAGGGAAAGACACCATGTTATAAGAAGCCTGACACATTTACATAATCTATACATACGTATTTCATCACAATGCCCCAAAAGTGTACTGTATGTGTGTTTTATTAATAAGGCTGCTTGTTTTCGGTTTTCTCCTCGCCAGTTAATTTGTTGCTGCTGCTTTTTGCTGGTTTAATTTGTTCGCGCTGTAAATATGCTGCCGTATCTCCATACTTCCAAATGAGACAAATCATTATTTGTTGACTTTAGAAAATTGTACTTTTTGTAGCTGCTTTGAAAATACGGTTCGTGGCGAATAACAGTCCTGACGATAAGGCTACTGTAATGTGTGTGTGTGTAAAAGAGAGGGAGGCAGATAACACTGTTTCAGAAGCGACGGGGGAACTTATCTGTCCGAGTCACTAACTGGGTGAGTTTCCGGGCACGTCTGTTCAGTGCAGGAGGGCGAACCAGGGTCTGAGTGAGTGAGTGTGTGAGCGAGCGGGAAGACGAAGCAGAGGGCGAGCGAGTGACCGAGACGAGGGGCAGATGTGGTGAAGATGAACGGCGGGCTCACCTGCTCCACAGCGCTCTTCTTGTTGGGCTGTCCGCTGATGAATGGCTGCAACCTGCAACACAAACCCCAACACAGTCCTAAACGTTACATTTTATACTGTACAGTTTCTCCACGTCTTTTCAGAAACAAAAAAGTTAGCAAAATAGACCGATGAATTGCTGAGCTTTGCTCAGTACAAATATACACATATATATAAAGTATTAACTTGGTTGTTATTTTAAAGATGTAAATATCCTTGTTTATTATTGGTAGAATGGTTTGCTCTTGACAGCTGACTACTTTCTAAAGAAGACCAACAATATGCTCAACTGTCTGATGGTTGAGTGCCTCAAAAAAAAAGCTCCGTTATGTTAAGCTCCGTTCACAGATGTTCAGAGGGAAAAATGATCAATTTAAAAATTGCCGGCTGGAGTTGAAACTGGCGACGCTGGGCATGGCATGCACTGTAACCAGTCGGCTCGGTGGTACTAAAAGTGGCTAATGAACTATCATGTAGAGAGAGCCATGTGTCATGATATTAATAGGCTACTTCTGAATACATTTTCATTACTGAATAGTCTGCCATTAAGCATTTCTTACACACGTTAAATCACAGGACACATTTTTAAATGCAATCATTCTGAATGAACTGTCAGTAAATGTTTCATGCATTCACTCAGCAGAGAGGCGAATAACGTGTTCATGTGGCCAGAACATAACGTGGCACGGATCCTATCGACACTAGTATTGATACTCTAAACAAAACTTGGCAATAATAGTATCAGTACTTAAGGTGTTGATCCACCCGCCATGAACAGAGGAAGGTCTGGATAGTTAGCATGAGCAGTGAAAGCTGACGGATTAACAGAAATATTATCACCAGAAAATCCATGGAGGGAGATGTTCTGGGAACCGCAATTGCATATTTAACAGACCACAGAAGTGTTTCGCTCCAAACACAGAAATAACATTACAACACAGGAAATCCCTTAACACTCTCGATTTTAAATAATGCCTAGGTTTCATGACCTTGACGTCATGTGGCTGTGGAAAATGAAGACCATTATTCAGATTCAAGTACAGTCTGAGATGCCAGTGAGTCTACAACAGAATTAAATGTGCAGATTTTATGAACCTCCCAAATCTTGAAAGCAATGATTTTCATTTCCAGACATTAGGAGACAGTAAAATCTTTCACTCTCGGGACGGTTCAGGTTACACGTTGTTCACCTCAGCCGTGAGGACACTGCTGTCCTGCTGTTTCTGCTCAGCTTCTTTTCTCAGTTGCACCAGTTTCTTGTCCTTCATTTGCATTCCCTTGTTTTTGAGTTTGTTGCCTGAAGCCAGCGACACAGTACAAGACTTGAAGAGGATCGCTCTGAAATGCAGAGCCTCGTTATCTTAATGAAATCCTTTGGCTCTATTGTGTCAACAATAAAATCCTGTAATAATGATTGTGATTACATACATTTTTAATGTAATGGAAAGTACAAGCAGTCTTTAAAAAGAATAGCCTGAATGATACTGGCTTTTTTTTAGGCCAGTACCGTTATTGACACTGTCGATACTGCTCTCTTTGGTGGATTAAATATATACTGCATATATATCTTCACTAGGCTAATGTTGGCCGTATCGCCCGTCGCTTTATCTCAAACGTACACGTTTGTGAGCAGTCACGGAAAGTGCGACACAAGTCGGTTCTGGGGCATTTTGAGTTATTCTGAAAGTGTAGTCTCCAAGCTTTCCAACAATGTGTAACTCATGGAAATCTGATAATATTTGGAGAAGTTGTGGCCATTTGAAGGTAGGCACTCAAAAAAGCTCAACGGGAGAAAACGGCCTCTAAAGATTGTGCAGTTCTCACCTGCTTGGAGTGACAATAGGGCTCATTTACATCTCATTTAGATAAGCCATACCCCCTGTAAAGGTGCATGGTTGCATAGCAACGACAGATGCAACGGGAAAAAATCGGACCGCATATTAATAATAAAGGATTATTAGCATCACATTAATTTTAAAAAGAATGCTAACAGGCAGGTTTACGTGGGCTAAATCATTCACACCAGTCAATTCAAGCAATCAACCAAGCAATAGAAGCATTATTCAAATTAATAGCAGATGCTAACATTGCCATTTAAAAGTCCATCATAGTAATGGGACACAAAACGATAAACTTTGATGTTTATGGAAACTCACCCCACAACAAACAGAAAGGTATTCTTGCTGATCTCGCTGCCTCCAATGAAATAAGTCGTTCGGGCACACCTTCTCTTTGTCGGGGTCTTCTTTGTGGATGTTACCATCGCCGAGGTTTGCACTGTGCGTCTGTTTGCTTCCAAATGTCCAATAATTCGCATGTCCTGCCAGCGAGCGCTTGTTCGTAAGCATCCGGCTTGTCGAAGAAGTACTTCGAAACATTTTTGTTCTAACGGCCACAGATCATCTCGTCTGCGTTAATCTTTGCGGCGTCTATCTTCATTGAATTTTGATATCAGCTAGAGTGCGGCATATTAAGTAGCCATGCTTCCCTTGGAGGGCAGGGCAATAACAGAGAAACAAAAGCCAGCTTATCCAGTATGGAAATAGACACAGACAATGACACGCCCCTACTACGTGCTAGTATGTCTGAAAAACAAGCCGATTGCAAAGTTAAAATGTAGACTTTTAAATATAGCAATACTGCCATCTCAAACACGGAGAGGCTTCTTCCTGATCTCAACTAACAGATTCTGCATAAAAGCAAAAATGACCGATTTTGGAAAAAAAAACAACGCTTCTTTCTCATTTTTCTCAAAAGTTGTGCTGCCGACTTGTGTCCCTGGTTTCCATGACGGGTCACATTACTCCTGATGATTTTGGTGCGATTTGCTGGGTCTAAATTGCCAGACCCCCTCCACCCCCACACATTTCCAACGTCAGAGGGGGGGGGGTGCCTGCGTCAGACAGTTTGTCACGCAGTGATTGGACAGCTGTGCGGAGGTGAGACAGTAAGTGAAGTTTGAACTTCTCTCTCAACCTCTTTTTATTCATTACACAACTATTTGTCACTTTTTACGATGTCGCATTAAAAAAGATGTTTTTAATGGTGAAGCAATAAAATCGGTGACACATGTCAAATATTTAGGAATAATACTTGACCAACACCTGACTTTTAAAAAGCAAGTAAGAAGAGTTATAATGTGGAATTTCATTTAAATTATTTTAAAAGCGTCAGGCACCAGGTTTTTGTCCATACTCCGATTCTCCCTCATTTGGCGTACTGTGTAACAACTTGGTCGCAGGCAGGTGCCTGCGTACTCTTCATAAACAAATTTTGAAAGTGCTAGACAAAAAAAAACAAACAAGGGACAACCATCACTGTACCATTTTGAAAAAGTTACATTTTTTACATTTGAATAATTTTGTATTTCACAATGATGTATGCCTGATGCATAGAATTATCCATAATCTTGCTCCTACTCTTAAGGGATGCCTGGTTCTTAATGGTAGTGCCGGAAGGACTAGAGCTTCCGTGGGGGGAGATTTGGTACACCGTTTAGAAGAGCAGCCTTTGGTCAAACAGCTTTTTCGGTTAGAGTAGTGAGGATATGGAGTTCCTTAACCACAAATATCCGAAACATTGACAGCTTTACCGTTTTTAAAATTAAGCTTAAGCACCGACTACTATTAGAACAAATTTGCAACCATTAATGATTGTCGTCAATTTCTTGTTTGTACATTACATTATGGATATGTGGGTTATTGTGATGTTGTATGTGGTGTATTGTAAGTTTATTTTATTTGTCTATCTGCCCAGGGACAGCAGATGTAAATTAGCCGTTAGCGAACTCTGGTGCAATTACTATTAATTGTGAATGATCCCTGTAAAAATAAGCAATAAAAGTAAAGTAAGTAAAACAAAACACAGCTCAGGCTGATTGGTGATCCAAAACAAAAAAACATTCCAACGTTACTGTGAATCATCGCCGGGCACGAAAGGATTCTGTGCAAAAATTAAAGGCAATCCATCGAATTGAAGTTGAGATATTTCAGTCTGGAGCCTCCCTAGAGCCACGCTGCTGGCATGACTAAAAAACGAAACAAAAAGCACGGCCTCCTTCGTGCTCCCAAAGAATTTGGTTACCTTCCTGTAAGCAAAGACAAAAAACTAATCCAGAACTTGTTTTTTTCGTCACCCCAATCACTATCATACAGCCCCTCACTTTAAACAAGGACAGGAACTTGCTAAGGCAAAAATAAACGTGGGTATCACCGCAGGCTTAGGGGGATGAAAAAGTGACAAACATAATTATTATTAATAATTACTGTAATATTAATAGTCAGTGCTTACAACAATTACTGCTGACTCTTGCCATCTGCACACAGAGCACAGCTGGATATTATTAACATTCTGTGATGCTGTATTGCAAAATATATATTCATTACACTCTATTATTACAGGATTTACTGTTGACACAATATAGGTTGAGGATTTCATTTCGATTACCACGGCTGCTCTTTGAGTCTCTCCTGGCTTCAGGAACCGACTCCGATTACCAGGCAATTGACGAGAGAGAGAAAAAAAAATGGTGTGAATGTGAATTAAGCCCAAACTGTGACTGACAGGCAGACTGTCTGTCTGTGAAAACAATCTCTTCCTAGACAGTCAGAGATAATCAGTGATGAACGTACCACCGGCAGTAACTCCTAAGCAGCCGTCCCACCGTCCCACCGGCTGGAATTAGCATCGTTCCCGGAGGCTCCCCGCCCCCTTCCCTGCCCACCCGGCCCAGCGCTGAGCCCTCCCTGGAGGCTTACAGTAAGTGCTCAACTCTCACTGATAAGGGAGAGAGAGCGCGAGTGAGCTTTTAATTAATCTGCTTTAACCAGGGGAAAGAGGGGAAAGGAAGGGGGGAGGATGGGTAACAGCGAATGTGGCATCTTCACCCCGAACGCTACCCCCCTCCTTTCTCAAAGCTCATTAGAAAATCTCAGCCAGGCCAGCAAATCGCTCCCCGCTGTGAGAGCTATTCAGGGCCTCTGTACATGTGCTAGACTATACTCGTTCCCCTGGGCCCTGACCCGGACACCGGGGAGGGAGGGAGGGCACAGAGAGGGAGGATGAGAGGAAGGGATGGAAGCAAGCAGACAGGCAGAGAGGTGGGGAGAGGGTGAAGAAGAGAAGGAAGGCACAGGGATGGAGGGTACACAGGGCAAGTATGCTAACAAATAATGAGATGGACCGAGGGGGAAATATGGCACCGGGAGGGAAAAAAATAAAATAAAAATTAAGGGGGCGCACAGTTTGAGAGGCAGCAGAAAAGGAGGTGAGGAGGGAGGCTACAAGGAGAAAAGGGAAGGAATAGAGATAGGGAGGAGGAGGGAAGAAGAAAAGTGTGAAAACGAAAAGTGGAAGAAGAAAGGACTGGAAGAGGAAACGAGGGAGGAGTAGAAGAAATCTGAAAATCTGATTAAATCCAAAGTCCTATTAAAAGATCTTTGACCTGCATGTCACTCCAGTCACGTGTGGATCAGTAATACAACTCAACTAATTCCCCATCCTTCACTGTGTTGGGCCTTGGCTAAGCTTAGCTTAGCTCGACATCACTTCCATGTGGGGAAGGACAAAGAAATCTTGGTATGTTGCCAAGAAAAAGCCTGAGCTCACGTGCAAACAGTGTTTTGTTACCACCTGGGTTTGAAATGAAACTCAGACGTGACCCGGAACCAAAGCAGCTCTCAGTTGACCCCAACTTTACAGGCTGTGATTGGCAGTGAGGGGTAGGACTACAAATGAAACCCCTGCACATGACTGACGTCACCGAGGTTATAAAAGATGGCGACGCCCGCTCAGCCATGACAGGAGGACACCTCAACTCTCTCTCCAGTTAACTCCACGTTACCTCGGAACAACGCTTCACGTGACTTTAATTTCCCTAGGCAGGACAGCTCGCTGGCTCGAGTTAACAGACTGTCAGTGTTGTTGAAAAACACTTTGTATCCCCAGTCGTTCATCCTGAACACCCCCCGTCTGCAGAAGAAGCCAGCCAGCTCATCACGAGCTTTTCTGCTTAAAGAAGTGCAGAGAGCTAACGCCAGAGAGCTAGAGCCGCAGGCCACAGCACTAGAGGTTTCCTGTTCTTTGTGTGCATTCTCGCCCTCTTTCTCCTCCACAAACTCACATACCTTTACACGCACATTTACACGCTCCAAACGTCGCTCTGATAACGTGGTAGCATCGCACAGCTAAGCTAAGCGTTATTTAAAGGTGCAACTAGGCTGACCGCCATTTTGATTGGACCTCTCCCTTTTGTCGAATTTAGCGGGCTGCCGCCATTTTGATCTCTTGGGGTCGCCTCGCAACCCCTCCTCCCCCTTTCTACAGCTACCTTTGAGACTGTTTTTCACGTTTGGTTATTAATTCCTGAATTCTAGATGGTGCCCCATAATTATTGATCTATATTAACAATATTAAGTGCTTTATTGATATTCATAAATAATATTTGATATTTTCTGCTACCTGAATCCCAACAACTGCCAGATACACCTCTAAACAGGAAGGTGTTCCAGGTGCTGGTAAATTGAAGAATTACCGTCAATTTATCGATCGGTCGCTGAGATTTTTGCATCATTATAGTTATTTATCATGTAAAATGACAGACATTTGCTTTCTTTCCTCGGTTTTATATCGTAATTGAATATTTTTGCATTTCTGACTGTTGGTCGGACAAAACAAGAACTTTGAAGACGTCCCTTCGGGGGCTCGGCTGAACTTGTGCTGGACATTTTTCACTATTATGACAAACTCACTCAGAAGGTGGCGTTGTGCTGTATTTTTCTTTTAAGTTATTTTTGTATAGAGGAGAAAGGGACTATTGTCTGACAAATCATTGTTAAATGGGTTCTCAGCCTTAGATGGAGCTGCTTCATTAACTGCAACAGAATCCATTTTTGGTCATCAGGATCACCAACGGGCAATAGTGAGAGGGGTCAGAGGTCGGAGCGACAGGGAACATCAGGGAGCCTCGAATGATCATTATGGAGAAAAATGAGGGTTAAAAGAGTAAAATAAGAGCCATATTCTAGAGCTAGGCTAGCTATGAGGCAGCTGACAAGTTATCTTGGTAACTGTTGGATGGATTGACTTGAATTTTGGTACAAATGTTCACGGTTCCCAGAGGACAAAGCCGACATTGATTTTTCCACTTCATATCTTTGGTTTGGAGTGAAATAATTTTACAACCGTTGGATGGGTTGCCCTTTGTTGATCCTCTGGCTCGTCCTCTGGCGCCATCATCAAGTCAAAATTTCACTTTGCCCAATACTTTGTTTTATGACATTCCCTCGAGCCTCAGCTGCACTGCTGTGTCCACTGCTAATGTTAGCATGCGAACACACTAAACTACAATGATGACCGAGGTTAACATTATACCTGCATAACGTCACAATCGTGCTATAGCATGTTAGCATTTAGCCCAAAGAGCTGCTAGCGTGGCTGTAGACCATCTGATCTTCTGACCATCCAGTTCCGACTTTTCCACCTCTGCTAATTTCGTTGTAGCACTCACAGGATCAACTCATCAGCAGCGTGCTTTTCCATAAACAAAGTCCTGGTTATTTACGATATTCCACTCTGATCTTATCGTGAACAGACTTTAGTGGGAATTATGTTCAGCTGGCATTAAGAAAACACTAAAAATGGCGTGGACTTTGGTCATTTAAAATCATCCAAATCAGCAATCACACACAAACTGGACCCGACACTGAAAAACAAAAAAACCAAACTGACCTTCCTCTTGTACAGTATCAAAAATATTTTCTCAGCGACTCTGAAGTCTTTTACACAGAGATTCTCTAATGAAACCAGTAGCTGCTGCTGTGTGTAAAGTCAATGCGCTCTCTCTCTCTCTCTCATGCACACATACTTATTCCTCAGCATAAATGTCTTCTTGACATTTTGTTGTTGTTTTGCTCGTTAGCATCGAGGTGAGACGTTTCTACAAGCCTTGTGTTGTTCTTTTAATCTCCCTCACGGGTGATTGCATCGGTTAAAATCAATTTCCAATCACTGTCTTGGTGTTTCAGAGCTGCACAAATAAACCAACGTATAAAGGGAATAATTTCATTATTCACACAATAATCCAATCAATAACGTAACAAGAAGGAAGCGTGAGACGAGGAATAATCTGCAAATTGGGGGTTGAATGAAATCAGTTCTGCAAGCTCGGATGTAAATAAATGATGATGATGATAATCTGAGCTTCCAACTTGGTTTTCCAGCTGGGGACTGGATCCTCCGAGGCACACACACACACACACACACACACACACACACACACACACACACAGCCTCCTTCAGCACAATTAAATCAGGCATAATGAACCCCCCCCCCACACACACACACACGCTACTGTGGTGCCCACTCATACTTTCCGAGACACTAAAGTATGTACACACACACAAAATACACACAACCTTGTATACAAACACACAATAGAGATTCCCACACACACACTCATTTGTGCAGAGTTGTCTCCATTCAGGCTGCAGTGCATTGTGGGCCGGTGTGCAGCTTGGCAGGAGGAGACGCAGATTCAGCCAAAAGAACTGATTGTGTTTTCTTCTCCTCTGGCCGGTCCATCCAGCAGTGACCCCATTCAACACACACACACACACACACACACACACACACACACCCTGGTACTGCCGATTCACAAGGGGCAGGATTACATAGATGGCCATGTGTGCACAAACACACAGGAATACAGACACACTCTGCTGCTATACTTGTGAGGATGTTGCACTGAATTGCATTCTTTTCCTTAACCTCTAACTGCTCAACAAATCACCTTGAACCTTGTGTGTAGGTGTGCAGGCTTGAACATGCGTTGTACAACAGCAGTGTGTTTCGCTAGTAGCAGCAGTAAAGGCCCGGTCACACCAAATAATACTACTCCCCCCCCAAGTACTTTACTTATGATATATAAAGTATGATCCTCTCTCCAGAATTGTTTTCTTCTTCATTTAAAAAGTTTAAGTTATCAAATAAGATTACGAATCTGACGAGACATTCAATGCCAGCTTTTGATACTTTGCTGTTTTTGCTACAGATGCACCAAAGGGGAATTGAGGTTCGATATCCAGCCCTAAACGGCCAAAATCGATGAAATAATAAATGGGAACGAAAACCTGAAGATTATTAGTTAATGACTGATACAAAATGACTAAACCTGTTGTACTTTTATGTATAATTTGACATGAAAAGCAAGGAAGCCACTGAATTACACGGTGAAAAAACAAAAGACACCTTTAGATGAGACCACTTTTCAAGCAACTTGGTTCCAAATCCTATAGTATAAATATTGGTGACTGAATAAGCATCAATCAACTTAGAAATCTTTTACGTTAGAAAAAAATTTATATCCTTAGTCATAAACAAGTAATAGCAAACCCCCAAAACTTTGTTTGGTTCAAACCTCAGCAGATAACTGTGTTCATGTAGCAGCTCATCACTGATCATTGTTTCTAGTGCAGCAAACACCCTCATTTTAGGGGGATTTCCATCGCTTTCGCTATGCTTATGAGATGATTTAGTACACACACACACACACACACACACACACACACACACACACACAGGGAGCCATATTTAATAACCCACTAACCCATCCATGGCTGTTTGATGAGAGCGGTGACATTTCTCCAGATGGATGGGATTTCTGGGTCATTTAGCGCCCGGCTGCGCACTGCGGCGCTGGGTTCATCCTTCGCAGATATTTTAGGGGACCGTGACTGGTCTTGTGAACAGAGATTAGCCATTCATTGAGACGGGTGGCTCTTAATGGCTGAGGGCTAAACACACACACACACGCACGCATTAATGGGAGAGCGTGTGACAAGAAGGACATGCTGTGCAGCTTTCTGATGGAGGGAAAAATGTGCTTGAGACAGAAAGAATTTATCATAAAGTGTTTTTTAAAGTATCACTGTGTGTTATAAGGCAGTGTTGACTGTCGTGTGTGTGTGTGTATATGTGACGTCCGAGGCTGGTGGCGTGACCAGAGGGGAGGATCACAGTGTTCCACACCACTAATCACACAAACGGGGAGGATCACACGCTATTAACACACACACACACACACACACACACACACACACACGAGTCATGAAGTCTGACGGATCAAAGGGTTAACATGAATATGATCTTTCACGCACGCGTCACTACAAAGCCAGACCTTGTGGCGACAAAGTCACTCGATTTTCTAAAATAAACTCTTGAGAAATGTGAACTTAAGAGACTTCATTACTTAAATTACATGATTTGACATGATGCTTAAGTTACAAACATTTTTTCCATATTTTATTTCTACACACTACATTTCACTGAGACTTCTTTGAAGCTTGTCGAGCTGGTGGTTGCAGGAAAATCTAACAAACATTAGATTTGTTAGATTTTACACTGTTTAGCACATTTTATACAGTATAAAAGTAGAGCTGTGTAGGTGATTGACAGAATAATACAACAGTAGAAGTATACACGGTAAAACAGAGATGAACAGACATAAAAATGTCAAAAATATGGAGAAATAAGGTTCAAATTGAAATGTACAAAGAAAATAAAGAAGATAAAAAAAGGTAAAAAAAACAAATACATAAGAAAATAATAAATTTACATTATTATTTAAATTTCATAATAGCCATAAAATATTCTCAGAAAAAGTCACACTATATAGCCAAAGCTTGTGGACACCCTATCGACATCAGTTTAGATTCCTCAGTCTCCATCGTCACATAATGCAAGTACGTACGCATCCAGAGAGGCCAGAGGCAGCAATTCAAACAGGTCATCCTACATAGCAACAGCAGTAACCAAGACCAGAGCTTTCCCACAAGCATCTGTTAAGTGCTGCTGTTAAAAAATGAAGCACAACAAATTAAACACCTCTATCTTTTCAGGTACCATGGAAACGAAATGGTCTTTCGGAGAAGCTAAAGTCACACGAGCTCTACAACCTTTCAACAACTGTTGTTAGCTGCTAGTAATGTACTCCTTCACTACACACAACCCGCTGCTTCCAGATTATTCACTGACCGCTGAAATGAGGAGAAAGTCTAAATTCCTCCGCTCTAGTCCATCCAATCTGCAGGCCATGTATAAGAGAACATTGGTGCCACACACACTACTCTGTAAAGTTAAAAAAAGGTTGTGTTGGCATGTTGTCTAACTGGAGAGACATCGAAACATTAGGCAGGCTAGTTTTAGTGATCGATCCATGAGTGTGAAGGCTTCTCAGGGTTGATAATGCTATGAGACAGGACTCTAGAAAGTTACCACTGCGACGTTTTGACCATCGTATTCACAGTCGACAGTTAAACAGTAGAAATACAGCGTTCACGCTACAGTCGTCTACCAGAAACTTGTTTTTACACGTGTTTATGTGTTGCTGGATGACGTTGCACTGCAGTACAGGAAAAGTTCAGCTTGTCTTCATTTTTTTTTGCCCGACAATCCTGCATTTTATTCTGCCCAAGCACTCTATTTTATGACTCCCCGCAGCATCAACGCAGTGGCATGATTGAAATGGACGAGGAGGCTGCGTTTTGTGACGCAGTGCTGATGCTAGCCTTATAACTGCATTAGCTGTGGGCTGGACAGCTAAACAATTATCTGATTCAGGTGATTCTCTGCAGGTTCGTCACTGTGAGCGACCTCTTTCACATTTTCATTTGATACACTTATCATAAAAACATCGATTATGGCCACTTTACCTTTTTTAATGTTATGGGGGAAACATAGCAGCAGCTCAGCTGAATGCTTCTGCATAGATTGGGGATTTATTGACATTTCGGTCAAGGAAACTTTCCTTAATTAGCATGCAGAAATACTTCAACTTTCTCAAAAGGAAGTGAGCATTTAAAGTTGTAATCCCTCCCTGTGGAACAAGCTTCCCATCATCTACAGGAAATATCATCTTAGTATTCAAGCCCACCCTCCAGACTTTACTCAGCTCCGTCTACAAGTTACCTCCACCCTCACTTCATCAGATGTTCATTTACTCCTTATTTGACTTCCCTGCAGCCTTTCATTCGCGTGGATTTCCTGGGAGTGAGCCAGGTTACTGTCTGCTGCTCTAATGCATGATCCCGTGTGTTCGGCTCTTCTTGTCTGTGTTCTTTGTCCTCTGCAAAGCACGTCAGTCCGGTTTCTTGAGAGTCTTTTGTTAACATGGTGGGTGTTAATGATTTTCTAGAAAGGCAGATGGCCTTCTCCTATTCACTGTCATCCAGGTCACCTCTTTGCCTCGATCTCAGTTTACAGTTCCATTTGACTTTAGCTTCTACTTTGTTCTTGGACTGAGCGAAATTGTATTGCATTAAATGAAGTCAGTGACTCCCTGGTCTCATTAATGATAGATTACCCCATGGTACATGCTGCGGCGATTTGTTATGCGTTTTATGTTTTCATTGGTTTTACTTTGTGACGTAAAATTTAAAATTTTAAGTCTCTTCCAAATTTTAGATGTATTTTTGTTCAAATGATCTCATTACGAGGATTCTTTCAAAGTATTAACTGGAGGGAAACAGCCAAGAGATTCTTAAACACAAGTACATCCCACTTTCATCCATGACATAAAGCCTTACTTTCATTACTAATTAATCTGCCAATCCTTTTCTCGATCAATCTTAATCATCAATCAAGTCTATAAAATATCAGAAAATAGTTTTAAAAATGGCAGTCAGTGTCAGAGAGGTGTCTTGGTTTGTTCGACCAAGAGTCATAAACCCAAAAGATATTCTATTTCCTTCCGTGTCAGAGAAGACTAAGAAAATCAGCAAATACTTTACTTATTTTTCTATTAAATGGTCCAGTGTGTAGGATTTAGTGGCATTTAGCGGTGAAATTGCAGTTTGCAACTATTTGAATACCGTTCGCCCCCCCGCCCACTCATGTTTATATTATATTCCATCTCTGCCAATAGCTCCTCCTAAATGTTACACACTGGAGATTTAGTCTTATTTTTTTAAAGCTTTTGTTCATTTTTATAATTCTTGTCATGTTCACAAAGTAATTGGTTGCATTTATTGAATCTGATATGTTGTTCCCCTTCCCTTTGCACAATGATTTTATTAATAAAGACAACGTGAAATTGACGGAATTAATAAATAATAATAAGGTTAACGTTAGCCTTAATGCTTCAGGAGGTGAGCAGCTTTCCATTAAGAAGACACCTCAACTGATCTCACAATCTAAAGTCAGGAATGGATATTAATCAGAAATACCAGCTGTTTAGTTGTCCTGACACATAAAAACTGAACAAATATTTTGTGGATGACTGTGGCAGCACACATTTTAACACGCGTGGTCCCAGTGGGATTTGAACCTCTAAAACGATCACTGAGCCTTGAGTTTTAGGGCCACTGCAGTTTACACGTTGGAGGTACAAGCTTTCCGTGTGACACCGGCGATTAATCTGAGCTCACTGCGAGAGTCTTGGGAGTCACTTGTGGAGGTCGGAGGTCAAACGGCCATCAACAGCGCTGCCAGCGGCCTGCTGCGGCAGACTTTTCGGCAGACCTTTGTCTCCATGGCAACCTTTTACAGCAGCGGGGAGTGGCTCCTGACGCCCAGTCAGGCCTCACCCTGTGCGACACAGCGGCCGTGTCTAAATCACTCCCAAAGGAAAAACAATGGGGCCGCATGTAGCACTCTCATAAACGACGACCCATGTTGCTGCCGACCACCTCCGGATCTCACAACACGTGGAGAGTTATGAAAAACACATCTTATCAAGTTGTTTGTTGGGACTTTCTGTAAAAATGTAAAAGCTACTTTTGTTTGTTTGTTTCTATCTTGTGTGCACAATTTGAGACCTTGTGATATAATGATAATAGAAATACAAAGTTTTTTTTGGGCATCCTAGTGACCTAATAATTGCATCCCATATGCCCCAACTGTTTGATTCCAGCCAGCCAGTTGCATGATACCCCTCTCTTATCTCCCCATGTTTCCTGCCTATCCTTACTGTCGAATGAAGGCACGTCTAGAAATAATCTTACCAATGAAACAAATTAAAAACAACACTTTCAGGACTTCGGGAACTCCATTAAAAACATTTGGCTGTGCTGTAAGAACATTTCACCCATTTTTCAAACGAACTCAACTGGTTTTAAATATTCCTTAGAAACGCGTGTGTATTCAGAACAAAACCGCTCACTCAGCCCATAAAAGAAGGCAATAACCCTAACTGATGTAATCCAGGATCTGAACATTGGCATAAACACATTTCACTCAGTGCTCCATCAGGCTCATGAAAAAAAGACACAGCGAGCCAAAAGGTGAGCCTCTGGAGTTTTCTTGTAAACAATTCAAAGTTATGTTTTCATTCAGTGTTCTCATCAAAATGCATGGTGTGTATCCTTGAGGGCCAACAAAAATGCTGAATGCATTTCCTCTCTCAGAGGACATTTGCCAAGCCAATTTTTTTTTTAATATTTTAAATCCTACATTTTTTTACATCCTTGTTTACTTGCTAGCTGTCTTCTTCACTGCCTATTTTGGCAGGATGTGAATCGCGTCCGCCTGCACAATACAAACAATGCAGGGACCCACACACAAAAACGCTGCTCCATGGCGCTACTAGTGGTCAAAAACTCCAAAAAGTGAAACTTGATTTCAAGAAAATACCCAAAACTAGTTGCTATGCATCGGAAAACACATTTAAAATACTTTTATGGCTCTGGTAGATTTTTAATTAAAAAAAAGAAAATAAGACTTTTAAAGGGTAAATTACAGGGACTGGATGAGCCGAGGTGACGTTTGTGTCTCCAGAAAAGAGCGGGAGTGCATCACTGTAGGCGAGAAGCTCTTCTCTTCAAAGGGAACCTCGTGTGCTGAACATCCTCCTCTGCTGCTGAATCACATCTCCTTCTCCTGGATTTGTTCTAATCTGCTCTAAGCGAGGCAGGAGGGATTTTCTCACTTTAACTCCTACTTGTCCCTCCAATAACTCTCCATCATGCACATTTATTCCAGTTTCACTTCATTACGGTTATAGTGCTGCAGCTCTGACCTTTAACCTTTTTATTACTGAGAGCAATGAATGAATAACCATGATCCTGCCCTTCTCAACACTGCTCCATTTGACAAGACTTGCTGCACCGCTCCTTCTACTCTTTAAATCCTTAAATTCCTTGCGATATTTATCCTGAAATTGTGACATTAACCTGTGAGTTAGATCAATCAGCTGCTGTGTCCATGTTCGGGCCAACAGTAGCGCTGCGACAAAACCACTGTGGTAAAAACGTTTCGCTGGAACTAGGCCTGTCACAATAATTACGTTATCAACTTATTGTACGATATATAAGATATTTAATTATCGCCTGTCACAATATCGACTTATCGTATTTGGACGACCTCATATTTACCACGATGGCAGCAGCAGGGTTCTCCTTACCATTACTATACTGCCTGTTAAGGAATGAATGACTCTATAGATCCCTGTACCAAATGTTTAATATTAATTTAAATGCAATTTTTGTTAACAGAGCCAGAGCATCCATTTCATTTATGGTTCTATTATTTATGTTTTTGTTTTATTTTTTTCACATACAAATTCCAATGTCAGAATATTCTTAAGAATTATGAGTTAATTGAAGGGTGTACTTGCATTATTATGCTTATAGTTATATCAGTGGCATAAAATGGTCCTTAAATGACGATATCGTGAATTGCAATTATTTCTGGGGCAATATATCGTCCAATAAAAGTAGTTATCGTGAAAGGCCTAGCTGGAACACAATGCAACATGTCCTGTTAGTCAACCAAGTAAGTGCAAGCACACAATCCTTTTAGATTAGTTTGTAGGCGAGTCGAGCTGGTACTGGTGATGGTAAAGCGCCAGTGGACACGTCCCAGTAGGAAAAGCACAGGTGTAAATGATCAAATGAATGATGGCTGAATCCCATTTAGCTGCTTCAGTTTCGGGTCCTGGTGTGGTGCATGCTGACTCACTTGAATAGAATGGGGCCATCCTTTTCAGTAACACCTGTGCTCTCCCCGCTATGACAAGTTAAAACATCTGCTGTGAAATGGCCAATTCAATTAGTCAACTTCTACTTCAACCAGAAATTCTCTATATTTCCAAGGAAGCCTTTAACAAACCCCAGATCTGGCCTAGGGTTGTGTTTCTGCGAGTGAGTTTCTTCCAGTCTGGAAAACTACAGTTGCTCCCTTACGCATAAGTCAACATGTACTGTGGCAGCACTGAATTCTGGTCAATTGTCTGGCACCGTGGGTGTAGATGTTGGACTCTATTTTGATGGATTTTCTCCATGGAAAAAGGGCTGAGTGTAGATGTGAAATAGTGGCTCCAAGGAACGCCTTGCTCATTGATTGTGACATCAAAACCTGACATTTACAGCTGTTTGGGTTTTTTTTTTTTTTTTTTTTTTTATATACCATGTTAACATTTTCTGCTATGTACAACAGACATTATCAATTGATACCGACTAGTTTTCATTTCATTCTTTGTTGTTGTGCTCTAATTGATTTATTTGCCTCTCTTGTGTTTTTAAATGTTGTAATATCTCGGTTTGAAAAGTGATTTAAAAATGAAAGAACCCTAAACTTCCTCAACTGAATTTCCAAAGACACTACAGTACGTATGCTGTTATAGAAGATTATAATCAGTGGTCAATAACCGGTGGTGTTTAAGTGTTTCAGGTTGTATTTTCCCTGTGAACTCTCTGGAAAGGTCTCAGCATCCTCTCTGCTTGTTTGCCCTCCTCACTTCTTGTTTGTCTTTTGTCTCCATTAGAGTGAATCACTCCGTCGCTGCTCGTCTCTTCCTGCCTCCTTCACCTCTGTAGAAGGAGGTCACAGCTTTTCCTCTCACAGCATTTCTCTTTCTGCCTGGCCGCTCCCCTCTTAAAGTTTCTATAAAAAAATTTACCTTCTGCACCTCCTCAAAGCTCAAGTCCACTCTTTACCATTTAATTCAGTGTTTTAATGAATTGCTACCTGAGGGACGTTTGTGATTCCAATTCAATTGTGAATGACGTTTTTGTAGTTGTGAAGAGGATAATATGTTTTTGTATGAAGCTTACTTTAAACTTTGTTCAAATAATTACGTCCCCTTTTGGATAACACTTTATTTTAACCCCCCTATTTAATATTTAACAATGTTGCAGCTGGCAAAGGTGGAGCTTATCTGCTACTGTACTTTATCTGCTGGGTAGCTTGTGAATCCCCCCGGAGCTCAATCAAGTTTTTATTTTATTTCTATAATATTACATCATAATTTATTTGTTAATTATATTTTGTATAGTTTTAATCTGAACATGCAAAGTGACTTAAGTTATCACATAGTGGAGTGAAAAGAACAATATTTCCCTCTGAAGGAAAAGAAGAAAGTATAAAGCAGCAGAAAATGGAAATACCCAAGTTAAGTACCTCGGAAGTGTCCTTAGGTATAGTACTTGAGTAACTGTTTACGATGCAGGAGAGTAACAAGCACAATCATTTGTTACTCTTCTGCATTGTAGATGCATTTTTCGCACCTTCCAGGCGGCCATTGATTTCCACTAGTTTCTGTACAACGTGAAAATCGCTTAAACGGATTGATAAACTTGTGAGAGTTGTCTAAGCCATCACAAGCGACCGTTCATTTCAAATCAAAGTGTAGATTGATTTTAAAATTCAAAAACCGGATCTCAAGACTCTGGCTCATAATTTTAAAATCATTCAGAGTAACTGAAACTGACTGGCCGCCTGGAATGATGATATAAAACCCACTATCAGATATCTAAAAACTCATCGGCGCTGTTTGAAAACTGGTTATCTGTGACGGGAGGTGGACGTTATTCTAGTAAACGGAATAAAAGGAGCACCAGCACTGAACCACCAGTCTGTTTGCTTCCTTTAACAATCACATCAAGGTCACCGTCTCCTCTCTCTCTCCTTCACGGTCCCCTGCACATGGAAATGTCCGTTTACCTGTGGGATTAGTGTGTTTACGAATTCACCAGCGCTAATGAGCCCACGCTGCACACCGCGTGGACACAGATGGAGAAAGTAACAAAGTGGTTCCTCCAGCGTCAGTGCTCGTCGTCGTCAGTCCGCTGCTCTCTACTGGAGGGACGAACGCCGTTCTTTTAAAATCAACGTTACTTTATTCACTACGATGCTGATTTAGTTGCAGTGGGATTGGCTGTATTAGATGTGTGATGTTTTTTAAAGCGGCAGGGAATTTCTTCAAACGTGCTTGAATGAAGTCTTCACTATCAAAAATCTTTACCTGCATCAGAAAATGTTAGCAGCCCGAGCTGGCCATTCACAGCCCCGACGTGCAATTACATTTTCTAAGAGCGGCACGTCAGATATGGCGTAGTCTGACACCTTAACGCAGAACTGTACATCCACCTTAAAAGGGTCAATGAAAGTGTATTTAATTGCAGCTAGATACGAGACACCTGAAATGGAAAGTTAAATGGGGTCTTTCTTCCTGCCAACTAATTAAATGCAAAAGGTTCAGTCCGGCGGCCTTTTTTCGTTTTAACTCACTTGGTGTTTCTGTTAACGGGACATTTTCACTCGTTTTTCTACTATTTCAGCCTTTTTGACCTACAACAAGCAAATACAATTATTCTCCAACAACAATCACTCTTTCATCTCTTCCTTCCTGTGTGCTTTCTTTGCCTTTGCATCTCTCTCGATCTCGAACACAATCATCCATTCGTCGTACTTCATGACAACAAAAGTATTAACTTTATCTCTACTTCGGCTCTTTTGCCCTTCAGCCACGCTCGCTTCTGTAACGCTTCACGGCTCACGACTCTCTGTTGGCCGATCGTCCTGCCCGCCAGACTCCCTCCTCCTCTACACGGGGCCAAACTAGGACAGATACAGCTGCTCCTTCACCCGCTCTCCTGCTTAGTCGCCGCTATAACCTGCACTTTCCCGCAACAGCCAGCATATATTTGATCTTCGAGATGTCAGACCACAAAACCCTGTCCCATCTACTAATCTCAGCCTCCCTCCTGTCTGTCTCACTTTCTAGCCTTTCACTAGCTTTCTGCCTCTCGTCTGCCTCACCCTCCTCCCCTCCTTCACTCATCCACTCCGCCGCGACTCTCTCTGTTAGGCTATCAGTCTCTGCCGGGCTTAGCGGCTTGTTCCTAATCAGCTTACTGCCAATGAGACTAAGCCTGAGCTGAAAAGGCGAATGAGGGAGGCCGTTTAGCCACTGGCTGACAACTGGCAATAGCGGGGGGGGGGGGCGGTGCCGGTAAAACTTAGCCGCGAAGAGGAATAAAATATAACCATATAATAATACAGAATAATATATCATCTTGGGTTTTAAGAGAGTGGAGACCGACTTGAGAGTGAAGATAAAAAGGGACAAAAGAGGAGGTATCTCAGTGTATTTCAGTGTTAAGGCAGCCCTTCTTGCGGCTCCAGCGGGAAAGTCTTCAGCTGCTAAGCTTCGCTGCGGCTCTGTGAGGCCATGAACTACCACAATAGTATATCAACTCTTAGTGTCAACATTTTCGATTGCTGGCTGGGCTGTTTTCTCTTTTTTTTCTTTCTGTGGTTAAGCCGTGGATAAAAACAGGGATGTTTTCCAAATGGCCCAGTTTTAGAGTTCCCCTCGAAATTCCAGGCCTGGCTGTCCCATTAGTTACAGTGCGAGGCGCTCTGAAGAACAAAGCTTTGGCCGTTGAAAGCTGTTTGGATGGAAAAGGCTGCAGAGAGGGAAAGCTGCTGTCGCTGCTGCGAGCAGGGCCGGATGTCCACAATAAACGAGATGCTCTCATTTCTCAGTGCTTCATGAGAAATGGGTACGTCTGAGGAGGGTGGGGATTAAATGTGTGAACATCTCTCTGGATGAGAGTGGAGGCTAAAGACCTAAAATGTAAATTTATGTGAAATTGGCTTGATTTAACATGCGACCAGCAGTGGAACAGGCCTATTAGCCTCTAGAAAGTGCTGTCATGTATGGACTAGCAAGTCAAAATACTCAAGAAAGGTACCCAAATCACTGTGGAGTCGAGTCCATGCTCAGTTAAGCAGGCATTATCTCAGGCATGACTGCTGTTATGTAACAGATTTATAATTCCTCATTTGGGTGGGTTTGGTTTTCTTCCATGAATTTTAAGGAACAAAGCAACAAGTAAATGCTAATTCTTAGGACGTTTCCTAAAAAGGGCGCTGTAATTTGGTACTAACAGGGAAAAAGGAGACAATTTGATTTCTTTCAGTTGTTTAATTCTAACTTTATTTGGCTCATGTTACATAGATTCCATCAGCTGGACATGCGAAAATGTTAAATTGCTCTACAGGCGAGTATACAACTCAACACATTTTCCAGTCCAGTATTTCTTTTGAAATAATTTCTCTGAAAATCATAAAGATCTTGGCAGTGACAGAAAGCAACAAAAAGTATTTTTACTGAAGTGCTGTAGTTAAGTTGTTCCATTTTATGCTACTTTATACTAATACTTTGTTGGGCCTTGCTAAGGCTGAGCCTGTTTGTTCGTACCGAGGTGTGAACAGAAATTCAGAACACTGTTGGATCCCCCCGACGTTCATCTGAACGCCTTTCCTGCAGAAGGAGCCGCCGCTCATCACGAGCCGCCGCTCAAGGAAGAGCCCCGCCACAGCCGGCGAAGAGCCTAGAGAGCTAGTGCCGCCGTCTTCCCCGACGTCTACGGCGCATCCCCCGTTCTCGCCTGCCGGTGGATATTCGCTAATCTACGGATCCACTGATCATGGCATCCCCTCTCCGGTTAAAATGGACTGATCTCCCAAGTAAGAGGTTAAATTGTGTCTGGGCAGAGTGTAGATATTATAACTATGTTATTTCATCGAAGCTTTATTGTTGTGAATTATGCCGGCGCCTGTTGTGCTGTTTTAGCGGTGTTATTCCAGTTAGCTAACAGCGCTAGCTGTTGCTCTGTGGCGCTAACGTTAATAAACAACTTCATCAGGCTTAGGTCCAGTGATCAGACGCAGACGGAAGTCTGGTCGGATTCCTGTGGATGAAGTGAGTTATTACGTCTCCCACAGCGTCTGAGATTCTCTTGCTTCTCTGTGTGTTTTTCTCTTTGCATTATAAGTTACCGTGCTTGTGCTGACCACGCCGGTAACGTTAACTGCTAAGTCACTAAATTGGACACTGATCACTGAACATCTCTGCAATACTGGACAACATTTGGGAATATTCGGTGCTTAAACTACTGTGCAATACACCCTGTTTTCAATTTAATTTGTGATACTTATTTATACTTCTAGTGCGGCTGTGAAATATCCTCCGTCCCATTATATACTGTTAATAAGCTACACGTAACTTGACAGCTTATTACTTTTACTTTATACGGTAATATTAACCTCAACCGATTAACCCACTTTGTACATCACACTTATTTAATTTTAAATTTATACTTATACCCACTTTGTAGTTACGTGTATTATAGTGTAGTATGTTATTGCTTTTTGCCTTGCTTAGTACTTCCATTCTCGTGTGCACTGACGTGACAGCGAGCTGCTGTTACAAAGAGTTCCCCCTTGGGGATTAATAAAGTATTTCTGATTCTGATTGCCTAGCTCTGTGGAGCTGACTGGGTGTTTGTAGCCAGCTCAGTAAGCGCAGCTGCGGTACATGAAAGTCCACAGCAGCTGTTGCCGAGAACAACACCGCCCTCAGCCACAGCGCTAGGATCTTTCTTTCACACTTTCTTTGTGTGAGTTCTCTCCCTCTTTCCTCCTCCACTAACTCACATATCTTTACATGCACAGTTACACGCTCCAAACGGTGCTCAAATAACGCGGTAGCGTAGCGCAGCTAAGCTAACCGTTATTACAACGAGCAGATCCGGCTGACCGCCATTTTGTTTGCACCTCTTCTTTGAGTTTTCGCGGGTTGCCGCCATCTTGTTTCTAGGGGTCGCCTAGCAACCCCTCCCCCTCCCAGTAATATTCAATTATCAACATTTCGGTGGACAGCTACCTTTGAGACTGTTTTCACGTTTGGTTATTAATTCCTGGATTTCAGGTGGTGCCCCGTAGTTATTGATCTATATTAATAACATTAAGTGCCTTATTAATATTCATAAATAATATTTGATATTTTATGTTAATAACCAAGCCTACCCTACCCGAATCCCAACAACTTTATTTTTAGAGGGAAATATTGTACTTTTACTCCACCACAGTCATCTGACAGCTGTAGTTACCAGTTACTCTGCCGACCAGGGTTTTTACAAACAAAACAAAAGATCATCTTCTAAAATATGATGCACTGTTATAGATTAAACTATCTAACAGTATAAAAAAATAGTTCAAAGCTCTCAATATTGAAATGCTGCTGATGTCTTAATGATTCATTAATAATAACTGGTATCTGGTGTGAATATTTGTAATAGCATTTGTCTTAAGAAGTTACTCTATTGGACATTAATAATTAATGCTTTGTTTAATGTGTGTTTTATACCCTGGTCCTGAACTGATATTTGATTGAAACTGCAGTTTTTATACTTTCACAACATATCACACTAAAAAAGGGGCACACTAAGCATTTGCTTACTTTATATACTTATTGCAATTGAGTATTTTTACATTGTGGTAATGCTACTTTTACTCAAGTAAAGATGTAGCTTCAGAAATAACCTTGACTACATGTGAGATGAATGTTATTACTGTGGCCCTTGTGAAACCCTTTCAAAATACACTCATTTAGTCTCAAAATTACAGCTTTCAAAACTAACAATTGTTGTCCCCTAATTCCTGAGAAGCTCACGGTTTGCAGAAACAAGCTTTTAATCTCATCAGCATCGTGTGGCCTGTTACGTGGCTGCTGGAGTGTCCCAGCGAGTGTATGAGGGTGGTGGAGGTTGGGTGGGACGGGCCTGGCAGCACCCGAGACCCTCTCTGTCCGTCTGTTCGTCTGCTAACCACCACCCAACGCCTCACTGGTCACAGATTGGGGGGGGGGGGGGGGGGTCAGAGACTTACAGGGAGGGGCTTCAAACCACAGACAAATTACACACCCTCCCCTTACACAGCTGGTCACATAGCAAGGGAAAACATCCTCTTCGATCTAGTGTGCTGGGCAGGAAAATGTGAAACAAACTGCAGAGTCCGACCCCACTTTCCCCCTTCGCTGTGGGTGGTGATTCAACTGGAGCTGTCAGTTTTTCCTGAATCTGTAAACTTTTATTTGAACACACGGGTGACTTTTTGACTCTCTCATGACACCTGCTCTGAAAACCCAAAATGGGAAGTATTTCCTTTTCTCCCCCCTCTCATTTCCACTGGCAGTGTGCCTTGTGGAAGTGGTGGCAGCGGCAACATCTGGCCAGAAAACTGCTGAGTTCTCCAGTTTTTACTCAGCGCTGGCTAAGTCTGTGGGTCCAATTTACATTTCTGGAAAACCAACACAGACCAGAGTGGTTGCCCTGACTCGCCTCCCTCTGAGTGGGGGGGAAGAAAAAAAAATGCAGAGAGGAATTTTTTCTCTCTTTTCTTTCTCCAAAAAAAGCTCTGGAATCAGACAAATTCTCTGAAAAAAGGAGGGGGGGGCTATGGATGGGAAAAGAACAGATGAAGGAGCAGAGAAGCGCAAAAAGCGAGAGAGGGCAGGACAAAAATATCACTGGAGGGCAATTATCTGGGCTATTTCTGGAAGACTGCTTTTCCATCCTCCAGTAGGGATGGAGGGAACAGGGAGGGTCTGTTTAGCAGCTGGCTGGAGGAGATGGAGGGTGAAGAGACAAAAGGAGGGGGGTAGAAAAAGAAAGAGAAGCGAAGGAGTACATAGGACGTCTGAACCTAAAGACTGTCCAGTACAGTGACTGCAGCAGGGCTCTGCTGTCCCTGAAGGGCTGAGGTAGCAGGAGTATAGAGTGTTAGAGGAAAAATAAAAGGAGTGGGAGGAAGAGAGGGGGGGGATGAAGGTGAAATGGGGTGACGTAAATAGACAAAGACAAGATAACAGAGGAACAGACGCCAAGAGAAAAGAGTTGTAGGTTTGCCACAACAGAGCTATGAAGTCCCGGTCATGTGAAAATCTGCATCAGCTCAAGACACTTAGGAGTTTGATTTTCAAGGCAAAAAAGGAAAATTGGCGATGCCGGGACAAAAAAACGACCTCATACCCTGAGCTCAAAAAGAAAATAAAGGAAATGGATGAAATAAAAGGTGGCAGGTGGTAACTTGAGGAGCCCCAATAGCTATTCTGAAATACCGGACCTCTTCAGGCCTCTAAAGACTATAAAAATAACTAGTTGAACTTCTCGCTGCTCCTGGTCGTCAATAGTTTTACGACAAACGGCGACTTTCTTGACATGAAAACTTATCTTTTAAATTGACAATCATCATATGTGTAATTGCACGTGGCACAATTCAAACAGGATAGAATGAATCAATAAACCATTTGTCTCTCACCACTGACTACCGTACGTATTTTTTCCTGAAATAAGGTCCCATGGAGGACACCGGAAGGGGAGGGACGTCGCCTCTCTGCAACACTGACTGAAGCTCTATTACCCAAAATAAGCCCAATGTCTGTCAAGCCTTGGGTTCATGTAATCTAAAAACTAAATGGGGAGAAGAGAAATCCTCTGACCTTCAACAACAACAACAAGCAAAGTTAGATGTCAACAACTTTCGATCAACTTTCTCCCTCGCTGCTTTCGGTTTTACTCTAAGTGGTCTCATCAAACCCGCCGCTCTGTCGTCGCGCCAATTCTGCTGCTCATTTTCAAGCCCTGCGATCAAACTTGTCTTAGTGAAGTGGGGCAAATTTACACCATGTTTTGTAAAGTGCAAACACTTCAGTGGAGAGATCAAGAGAAAAGATGAAAGAGACAAAACAGGGAGGAGGAAAACCGACAAAGGGAGCACAAGAAAGGCAAAGAACTCGTTAGCGAGTTGCAAAGGCCCAAAGCAAGAGCAGACCTGATGGTGCAAAGTGATACAACAGGCCTGTAGCTGCAGCTGAAGGCTTCTAAACTGAGAGACACGGGGAGGATTAGAAAAGTAGGCGAGAGAATAGAGGACAGGCGGAGGAGAGGAAAGGTCGGGAAAGGGATAAAAAGTGGGAAGTAGTAGACGGAGACAAACTCGAGGGAGAGAGAGAGAGAGGGAGAGGGAGAGAGGGAGAGAGAGGGAGAGAGGGAGAGGGAGAGAGAGAGAGAGGGAGAGGGAGAGAGGGAGAGAGGGAGAGAGGGAGAGAGAGAGAGAGAGAGAGAGAGAGAGAGAGAGAGAGAGAGAGAGAGAGAGAGAGAGAGAGAGAGAAGATGGGAAATCAAGTGAGAGGAAATGGAGGGGAAAGAACAAGAAAGCAATAAAGGAGACACTGAAAGAGGAAGGTGAAGGAAAGATGAAGAGAGGTAAATGGGGGAAAAAGGTCGAGACGGCCCTTTTCAGGAGTAGAAGAGATGATGGGAGCTAGACAGAGAAAATGGGACTGTTTTTAGCCGTAGAAGACGTACAGGTGATCACCTGAAGCCGAGAACAGACTGTGAAATCACTGAAAAGACATCCCACACGTAACGGCTATTTACACCAAAATACGCAGATGCTTTGTGGTCTCGGCGAGCAGAAGGGAGCACGTATATTTAACGACTAAGAACAAGGCATTCGAGGACAGTTAAGACTGTGATTTAAGTCACTGTACGTGTATTCTTAAAACGCTTGTTGGTTAATTTATGGTGCAGTTTGCAAGGAAAAGGCAAAGACAGGAAAGTGGGCCACAAGGACTGAACTCGGCAGAAACCTGATGAACTACATGAATGCTGTAAAGACTTCTTCTTTTTTTTTTTAAATCATTATTTCTCATGCTTTGGGATATCAACGGTCCAAAAAAAGATGTTTTGCAGCGACTTAATCAGAAGGCAAATTACTACAATTTGACTGTCAACACCACCAACACCGCAGATTCTGCAGACTTACAGAGAGTCGACTGATTTAAGAGGTGGACCGTCGTGAGCCTTGGCGCACACGTCGCAAAAAAGTTTGAGAGCTTTTAAGGGCGGACTTAATTACTGACGGATTACGTGTTAACGCAGTGATAGTTGAATGTAACAAAAACATCATTAAGTTACTTGGCTAGGGAAAAAATAAAATCTAAGCTCTCAGAGGGTAAATATAGAATACCGAACAAAATTATTGAGTTACATATAAAGGTTTATTCATTTTTGTCATGCGACAACGCTGGCTTGCTAATCTGAGTGCCGCTAAACATTGAAAATGATTATCATTTAGCTGTCTTAAAACTCAAAATGACACGACCATGTCATAACTTGTGAGTGCCCCAAATTTGAGAAATTAATAGCATTTTACCTCAAAACAACATTTACCATAACATTTTAACCTACAAGCTGTTATTACATGTGTTTATTTAAATGTTACCTAGATTTTCTCATCATTGATTAGTGTGATTATTAGGGGCAATAGTGTAAAGGGTTTTTTTCCAGCATGTTTTGGATTAATGCTGTACATATGAACTTAAGCTGATTTGTAGTTTAGTCTTTGACTTCAATAAATATAAAAACGTGACAGAAGTGTACCAAAATGCTAACACAGCCTAAAAAATTAAATCAATGTAGAAATCTGCAGGCTGAAGCCACAGCCAAGCTAAATAAACAAGGAGAAAACATTAAGAGCAACAGCAGCAGCCGGAGGGAAAAGGGGACGAGGACAAGAGAGAAAAACCCCAGGCTGATCTTCAGAGCCGAGCGAGAGCCCACGTCTACAAGGGCAAACCCTCGAGCGGAGCACCGGGAGCAGCCAGGAGCCTGGAGGAGGCACCGCAGAGAGGGAGGGGAGGCCGGAGCAGCACAATGCCTCAGTGTAGCCCCATAGCGAGGCCTCGAAACAAGGCACAATGGCTGCACTGTCAGCAGGCCTTCTCCTGCACTTTCGTAGGTCTCCCTGACACCAGGCCTCTCCCCTTTTTCAATAACCAGCACAGCAACCTTTTCAGGGGCCGAAGCAACGGTCTGCGCCTCGACCGCCGGGCTGAAAGAGACTATTCTGCGCTCAACGGTCGCTGTTTGAGATCGTTTTGGTCTTTCTTCTGATTTATTTCACGACTGACGTGCCACGGGGGAGATTATCGCCATGTTGCTGCTCACGAGGCCCGTGGGGCATCTTCTTGTTCCTAATGGCTTGTGGGTAGCGAGCCACTGGAAAGACTGCAGGGGTTGAAAACGTTGTTGTGCATTCAACGCGGCAAAGTGCAGAGCTCAGCGATTTCTGGATAAAAGCATGGAGCAAGTTTCCATTCAGGTAAAAGGAAAGAAAAATGAAATAAAGGGTGGAATGAATGATGCGACGTCCATGAATGATTCATTGACGAGACAGGAATGGATATTAAAAATGCAAACAGGTCGAACACTTCAGGAAAGAGCGTCCATTCTTAAAAAACACCAGACAGGCCTTGTGCCAGTGAAGCCCCTCTCCGAAGACATCGGAGCCAAAACATGAAACTGGAGATGGTCTTTCATTCATGGAGCATGTTGGCTTTCCAAGGGAGAGCTCTGCCATTCTGGCTGCCGCCATTAGCCAACTAGAGCGGCTCAAATCCAGCAGCCTCTCAAGCGCTGTTGCTACTGCGTTGGTGTAAACATGGCTGCTGCTGCTTGCAAACTTCTGTCATTGATAAATACTAGGATCATATGTGTTCAAACACATTTTGTTTTGTTTAGCTTGGCAACCGTCTGTTTACTTGATTTTAGGAGAACTAAAATATGAATCTAAGTTATCAATTGATCAATCGTTTAGTCTATAAAATTAAAAAAAATCCCAGAGACATCTACCAATGGCTTAGTTTGTAGGAGATATTACATTGAGAAGGGTATAAAACAGGAATACTTACTAAGGATAAAGTAATCGGCAGAATCGTCACATAAAAATGAGCTTGTGAGCATCATGTCATATCGTGCAGCCCGAGAACGACCAAGCTCATCACTGCGTTTGTGACATCCAAGCTCTTAAGTTACTTTCTGTCCTTGAGCATTGTTTGGAGGATCAATAAGACACTTGAGCAGGAGGATGCAGATTAAAGCCTCATCAGGGAGACCGACACTCTACTGAAGTGTCCTCGAGCAAGACACTGTCAGTCACCGTGCGGAGGCTGACCTCCCTGCGGAGGGGTGGGAACACAGAGACCATTTCCCCCACAGTGATCAATAAAGCATCCCATTACTATCCTCCAAATGGGAAGTGCTATAATGTGTCATCATTTGTGTCAGCGATCATCTTGACAGTGTAGGGTTTGTTGGGTTTTTTTGCCTCTGGCTTGAGACAGTGGCTTTACGTTCTGCTGTGGCTCAGGTGGGTTCGATGCCCACCCTCCTCCTGCACCATGTGTCCTTGCGCAAGACACTGAACCCCAAATTTCTCCCGACGCTTGGCCAGCCCCCAGCCATCGGTGTGCTGTATTAATGCAGCCATTTACCATATATTGATGCTGGTCCAAATTGTGAGACTTGGGGTTATGTTTTTTTTGTTTTTAATGTGTTTGTTCTTTGTGTTTCTGTTCTCACTTTTTCATGTTCCTATTTTTATGGTGTGTTAGGTATGTTTGTTTCTGTTTTGTTCATGTTTTTTTGCGTCAGTTTTTCAGGGTTTTCAGCGGCTTTTGTTATGTTGTTTGGGTTTGTTTATTTTGTCTGTGTATGTTTCTCAGTTTTTTCTGTTTTTGACCATTTCTCTGTTCCTCTTTTTTTCCCCCTCCTCTCTCTTCCTGGTTTGACCTTCCAATGAATAGCGGCCGGTTAGGTAAATAATGACAAATGCCTACAGAGACACATGATTACAAAATAAATTGACCATCTCACACAGTCACACACTCAAGGGCACGTGGGGAGGAGGAGCCGGAGATGGAACCACTAACCATGGGATTAATGGACGACGTACTCTGCTCTGTGAGCCACCTAAATGCAGCATAAATTATCAGCAGCACAATTTATTTGACAACAGCTTAGTTAGAAAAAATGCCTGAGGGGTTTCCATTAAAGTGAATTTCAGTTTCCTGGTTTCATATTTGTTTCCATGACCTGTTTTCCACTCTTTTGTACACACACACACACACACACACACACACACACACAAAAAGGCTTTGGCCTCAATTCTTAGAGTCTGTAATGTGTTTGTTCTCGTGTTTTTATCTGTGTTTACATCCCCTGTCACTCAGGAGAGCCGGGTGATGGACCCATTTTGTTAAAAGAGCGTTTTATAAATACATTTTATTTGACTTGAAGAGAAACTGATGCTAAAAAGATTCCGAACCGCAATAAATAATAAATAAACAATACATAAGCAGACTGATAAAATCCCTCAGTGGGTCGGGGAAGCTCAGGACAGGGTTTACGAAGGCCTAGCAAACTGCAACCAGATGACTAACCACAGAACGAGTGGGAGGTTCCCTTAAATCACTGAACAGCTTCCTCTAAAGGACTCCTATAAAGCTTCGAGGTGGTACCTAAAACCAACATTAACTGAAAGGGGTTTAAAGACCGAGCCATAGGAAACCAATTCCCACCAACACCAAACAAACTGAAAAAAACCTCTCAGCTTTTCTCCGCGGTGCAGAAAACCCATTAAATTTGTCTGAAAGGCTCAGTGTGGCTCAGTCCTGTGAATGCATGTCGCGGGGGGGGGGCAACAGCCAGAGACAAATCCTGGCAGAGAAGGTGCATCTCCGGCAAAAAAAGAGAAAATCCCACTAGAGTTGGGAGGCAAAAAAAAAAAAACCCTACAAAACTGAGCATCTGTTCTCCTGTCGCAGGTGATTCGTCTGGGCGACAGAAGCAGTGCTGCCTCATTGTTAAGGACTGAAGACAGTCAGGTGAAAGCAAAGCAAAAAAAAAAAAAAAAAATGGGTGGGGCTGACCCCAGTGGCAGAGCAGGAACGTCTGGTGCTGCATCAGACACGAGTTAACACCCATCCATCTCGTATTTATTCAATCGAGCATCTGCTGTTTGCATTGAGGATTATTTAACGTCTGAGGGACTGAGCAAACCCAAACATAATTAAATATGGATTTATGTACTTTAGCTGTTGTTTATCAGGGGTATACTGGCAGGTGACGTTACAGGTAATAGTGGTAACAGGAGGAGGGTACATAGTAATTATCGGATATAACTCCGAAGTATTTAAGATGATAAGCAGCAAAATGTGTGTGCAATGGCTCAAATGTTTATCTAAAAATTATTCATTCATTAATCCACTATCCTGATGGTATTTTTGGAAAAGGACCTCTTAAAGATGGCATAACAGCAAGTACTGAGCTGTTTAATATGCTCACAACATGGTGGAGACTGACATCAATTTTAAACCCCAAAAAAAAAGCGGAATGCACAGACAATTAGATGTGAAGACAAAGAATGGATTTGAAGTCTGTTTACAGGTGTCGGGAAGCACGACTGCATATGTGAGAAAAGTCGTGTGTCTCCAGAGGGAGCTGTGTGAAGTCTGCTCGGGCTGAAGGCTACAAGTTCGGGGGGAAGAAAGCAACAAATCTGGGGGTGTGGAGTTAGAAAGAAGTGAACCAGACGTCTGCAGACCGCTCCTCATCTCTGCTTGAGGTTAAACTAGCCTCTACTAGCATTACACACCTGAATCTGTGATCGAACCGATGGTGGTCGAGTTGCACTGTGGGTAATGTAGGCGCCAGGCTTTGGCAAGGAATAAAACCGATGCTAGCTAGCTAGACCGATAGATGTAATTTTGTCATTGATTAAATCTGTAAAATGATAACCGATATATAGACACATGTAGTGACTGCATTAGATTGGTACACAGGTGTACCTAAATTAGCTGATTTTCCCCTTTAACAATGGTATAATCCATTTTAAAACTTTATATTTTATCTCTCTGATCTTTTTTTTTTTTTTTTAAATAGGAACTTCATGTCCACAACTAAATTAACTGATTGATTGATTGCTTAGACAGTTATTAGCTAAAGTCAAAAACTACCAGCGGACGATCGTAATTTCCTGCAGCGGATGTATGTTATGTTCAGTGGTGCAACTAACGATTAATTTAATCAATCATTTTGGGCTATAAAGTGTCAGAAACTGCAATTTTTTTGTTCAACAGTCCAAAAACCAAAGATAATCAATTTACAAGAACATAAAACACAAACGCTGAAAATGTCCACGTTGGAGAAACTGGAACCAAGACACTTTTTTGGCATTTCTGTTTGTTAAACGGGAAATAATCAGTAATTGCTTTAAATCCTTTGTCATGAATTAATGGACTAATCTAGCAGCACTCATTATGTTCCATGTTATATTCTCGTGCACTCCGTAAGAGGCTGACATTGCCTTTTACTGTATCTCTCGATAATTTGAGGCCAAGATGTATGTTTACCCCTGATCAAACCTGACTGATGCACCTGCTCACAAGTATGAAACACGCCTTCCACCAACCTTTTTCCCAGGGTGCTGAGCGGCATGCTGAGGCTGAGTGGAGCTCGAGCAGGCTTGTGGTTACGTCCAGTCAGTTTGGGGGTAGTCGGTTCCTTCTTCGGGGACTCGGCCTTGCGAGCTGGGCTGGCGCCGGGCTTGATGTTGAGGTCCTTCAGGACGTCGTAGTTGATCTTGGAGGAGATCTTCTTCTGCTCCAGCATCTTCCCGATGGCCTCGTCCGCGGTGCTGGCGTGGATCGGGGGATGCCTCTTCACGGGTCCTCTGGGCTGCCGGGGGTTCAAAACAGAACCACAGTACAAATCAGCCGTTGCCTCGTTACGAAAAGTTGGACACGTCAGCTAACATCAGCATGTTAACAGTCATTGTGGGCATGTTCGCTGCTGTTTGGCAGGTATAACGTTTAATATGTTCATCTTAGTTTAGCGTATTAGCATGATAACTTTTGCTAATGAGGCTGATAGGAATATAATTAATTTTGCAGGTATTTGCACATGAACCAAAGTACTGGCAAATGACCTGATGATGGCGCTAGATGAAAAGTCAGAGAATCACGTCGTGTGTGTGTACCGAATTTCATGGCAATCCATTCCACAGTGGTAAGGATATTTCTGCCTGGACCGTAGCGGTGGACCGACCGACAGGCTAACATTGCCCTACCCCGAGCCATGTCGCCAGCGTGGCTAAAAACGTAGTGAATGGCAAAAAGCAAACCAAAACAGGTACAAATACTAAAAGGTTTACAGTTTGTTTATTTGCCTCCGATTCCTGGGGGTCCATATCGAAGCGTTTTTGTGTAGCAAGATTCTTTCCTTTTCTTTTTCTTTGATTAAAACCAACCAACCCAACACCATCCTGGCTGTGACTGCAACGCCACATTTTAAAAAACAGGTCATATTAGGACCTTGCATTCAATCAAACTTTGTTAAAAATTACTCAAATTCTACTCAGCAGATGAGGGTCAAATGTCATCTGGAAATATTTGATCTTCCTATTAGACCATTTAGGTCCCAAATGGGAAAGATGTGCCCTCTGAGTAATTTCAGACCACCAGAGTAACATCGCTGCAAGCAAATTTACTGCCAAACACATTTGTGTAATCTGCAATTTATCTCAATTAAGACACCAGATTGGGGTTAGCACCCAGTTTCAGTTATTCCACATTCACCTTGACCTCACTCCAAACTATGGCTACAGATCAGCTATGTTTCTCTTTACTGAAAACAAACTTTTAAACCCATTTCACGCAACAGTGACATGGTCTTAAATCTCACACGTTTCCTCGCAGATTGATTTCAGGCACTTAAACTTAAAAGTCCTCTGCCTCAGACGACAGTAAACTGACCCGTAGGACAGCCGCTAATGGACTCACGATGTTCAAGTGTTAGAAACTACAAGCAGAAAAACTACAAGAATGTCCTCCATTTTATTAATTTATATATTCACTCATTCGTCAGTGAAATGACAGTGTGCCGCTGGTTGGATCAGTGCTGTCAGTGGGCTGCATGTCTCATTAGATCTCTGTTCCACTGCAGTTAATCCAGCTAGTTAAAACCAGTGAACAGATGTTGGGCCTAACAAAGGGTCTGCACTGTGCCAAAACCAGTAATGGGATATGAGAGGAAACCAGTTTCACAGGACCTACTGTCTGTCTGACTGACTGTGTTTAGTCTATCTGATCATCCGTCCGTCTTGCATCTGTGAGTATCTGTTTACCTGAATATATAAGTGTCTGTCTGACCACCTGTCCATGTGACATTATGGATATCTGACTACTTGTAGATTTTTAGTGTGGAAACAATCCCTCAGTTAACAAATCAATTGGTGAACTGACAGGTTTGATGATCTATGAATCGTTTCAATCATATAAAGAAAGAAAAAACACCAAACGTTCTCTGGTTCCTGTGTGTGTCGGGATATTTTCAGGAGAGAAGATAAATCTGAGGGGCCACAAGATGATTAATGGAGCAGGGCAGAAGACAAACAAAGCTCTGATGCACACATTTGCTTGTATGTCACTCAAATACAACAATCGGAGAAGTCCTGAGGCGAAGTCAGTCTCGTAGCTGTCCAATGTCTGAGAATGTCAGATAAACTGAAGGATTAATTTGTTCCTTTATGGGTTGAGAAGAAAATTCTCCTAATACCTAACTAATAACTAAACCATTTAAAAACCTTATCTGAAAACAGGGCTGTTTTTGTGGCTTATGATAAGTACAGCAGAACAGCACAACATGCAACCTGTGACGAGGGGTCATGAACTGCAAAGACTGAGATTCACTGGTTTAGAGTAAGACATACAATGAGTACACTAAGAATTTCTTTAGTTGAGGACTGTCCTGGGAGAAATAATGGCTTTTTGAAGGTGTGGAGGGGTGCAGATTTCCGATAGATAACCGATCAGGATTTGGGCGGTTGGTGGTTGGATACCTTCAACATATGAGCAGATTCATGTGACATCACATCTGACTGATGATGCTTTCTCTGCCGACAAACTGTCTGTTACGGCTGTTTGCCCGTTTTCTGTCTGACTGAACAACCGTCTATAAGGCTGCAAGACCTTTCCTCTCTGCCCAGGTCCATTTTAACCTTTTGAGATTATCTGAGCGTCTGACCATCGTACTGCCTCTGCTCCACTTCCTGTCTGTGTTGAGCTCGGACAACCGGCCCACGCTGATCTTAAGCTTTTTAAGGCTGAATGTTGTTACCTTCTTTTCTTTGTAGATCCCGAGCGCCTTCTCCTTCGCTATCTTTGCTTCCTTTTCTGAAAAGCAGAAACGAGAAAAAGTCTGAACATACAAACGCCGAGATAACATCAGTTACGACACAGTGGGGGAATCTCCACAGGCCACAAGCTCAGGTTCAGCTGGAGGTTTGACTCCAGACAAATAAAAAGTTAAATTCTGCCTTGAAACAAAACCAGCACAGCAATCATGTTGCATCCTCAAAGTACCTTTCTGCTCCTTGAGGTAGTCCGAGTTCTCCGCCATCCACAGCGCCGTCTTGATTTTGATTTCTTTGTCACTGAGCAGGTACTGCAGAGGCAGAGGGGGAGTCAGTGGGGGAGAACAATGATTGTGCAAAATTACTGGTATTTTTGTAAATTAAGTAAAATAGTCTTGTCTCTCTAAATGCTTTCTTAATCTGTCTTAAGTGATCTCTAAGGTGTCTTCCACTGTAGGTACCTGGTCCATAATGCAATCAAATACAACAGTCCTGCAACAAATACTGCGTTCGTGTAGCCTATGATTAAAGATGGTCCAGTAGCTCATTAAACCCCATGTTAACTTTACGTATTTAATATTCTGTTAAATATTCAGTTTCATTAATACACGTGAATTATTAATTACAGCATCTTCAGGAAAGTGAATTTAGTTCAGTAGTAATTTTTCTATTTGATGTGCATTATGTTAGACCGCGGTGTGTTTCAGTTACAGTGGATCTCATCAATCAGCAGGTACGTACCAGCTCTATCTCACTGTCATCGATCCCACTCAGGTCCAGCTCCCCGCTGTCAGCAGCACCATCTGTCAGAGACAAAAATCAGAGTGGACACACTTTTAAAAATTTGCTGTAACGCACATTTTCACGGCAGCGTCCACGTCCCAGAGGGGTAAAAAAAAAACAGGAAACAGCAGCTGGCCAAGAAAGAAATAAAAAACACACCTCCGACATCCTGCTGCACACATCTTCCTTGTGGAAGTGCTGTGGAGCATCTTCCATCGGGGGTTAATCAGCAAATAAAAACGCACTGTGACTTCTGATAAGACGTTAATAGGCTTAACTCGCGTTTAAGCGGATCTACCTTAACACGCTTCCTTTTCAATTACGATACGCTTTCTAGATTGCGGCACGCTTTATTTTGAAAATGGGGAGATGCTGAGAAGGCAATTTGCATTTTTCTCGCCGTGACGCCCGAGACGTGCTCGCGCTTTTACCTGCGCCTCTTTGCGATGGAGCCGATTGCAAGCGTCAAACAACAGACATTTAAATGTGTTGATAAAAGAATAAAGGTATTGGAAATCCCTTGTTGTGCGCACAGTTCAATTTTGGGAAGACAAAAGTTCAAAGACAATCTGATTGATTTTGATAAGAAAAAACAAAAGGAGGGAGCGGATGTAGGCTTTGACAGTAGAAGAAAACCATCAATAGAAAGTCAGCAGCTTTCACTCCAAAGATCCTCCACCTTGATTAGCGGTTTTGGAACAAAGTCAGACATCACACAGTCAATCAAAGGAGTAAAGTTGGAAAGAAACGTTTCAGAGAGGCAGCAAGCGGCAGGTTTATGGGAGTCGTTTAACTTCTGTCAGCTTTCTGCCTCTTGACAGGTTCACGGGGGCCCTCCTTCATCGAGTTCAAACTCCCAACCGGGCGGCAACTTCAAAGACGTGCCACCCGAGTCCACAGGCGGCTTTCCCACTTCATTAAAAGGAGACAGGTGCACAGGCAGGGAGCGAGTAGATGACGAAGAGGAATACACCCAGCCTCAGACAGCAAAGGGTGTGTTCTCCCACAGCCGAGGGGGTGAGGGGAGGAATAATCTAGTCAGCCATTTGAGTTTAGTTAACAGATTGCAGCTTGCTTAAAAAAGAAACCGCTCCAGAGGGAAGCGACAGGTCAGTCGCTATCTGTCGGGCCCAGCCCTCTAAGAGCTTCCTCTCCGTGAAGTGTGAGGGGGGAGATAAGATGGAGACAAGCCCTGGGAGAGATTGGCAGCTCCGGGAGGCAGAGAGGCAGCGAGACTAAGAGCTGATAACACCAGTCCAACCCCGGAGAGGGGAGGAGGGAGGGAGCAATTACCGAGTTATTATTCAGCTGCTGCTTTGATATATCTACACTGGCTAATTTGATCAAACCCATAAAATTGTTCTTGGTGAGTGTGCAGAAGAATCTGCAGACCTGAGGATCAGAATTTTTTATTTGCTGAGTATTCTCAGTAAGTTAAAGTTGAAATATGAGACAGGAAGAGTTATTTTATTTCGCTTTCTGGCATTTGTGTCCTTCTAGTGACAAAGTAGAGCGGAGACAGCCGGGGATGTCCTGTGAAAAGGTCCTGGTCACGGTCACGTGCAGGGCTTCTAGAGCTGGTTTGTGAAATATAAACAGGTCATAAAAAACGGTATTAGCCGTACAAACCTTTGCCTAAATAAAATAGTCAAAAACCAGCGAGTTATTATTTAGATCAGGAAATACGTGCTCAAAGAGTAAGTAAGCAAGTCTGAGACTACAGCTAATCTAAGCCGTCTCTTTCGGCAAACAACAAAAAACTACGTCACAGCTAACAGCTGGTAAAGTGTTTGAAAGACAACCAGTTAAACCTCTGTTCAGTCTCCTGCTGCTCTCTCTGATCTGTACTGTTTTATCACAGCCAAACTCACAATTTAGTTATTCCCCCCCCCCTCCACTTACATTCATTTGTAACTACTTTTTCTGTTGCCCGACAACGGAATGAGCTTGAACACAACAACGCTACATGTTAACCAGCAGTCGTTCCCAAGCTGCTGATCAGATAAAATCATTTCTTTATAATCCCTAACAGCTGTGGATCGTATCTTGGTATTTAAAATAAGCTAAATGCGACAGAAAGTTGTCTTCTTAAATTTACTGGCACAGAGCCCCCGACGGTGACTGGGCAGCTTATGCAGTAATTTCTGCCAAAGTTCAGTGCAGTTTTGCCCGTAAAATCTGAACCACCAGGCCAGCGTCTTAAGATTTATACACTCTGGAGATCATTTTGGAAAAGCTCAGTTTCTTGCGGACAGAAGGCCAAAACAGACACTTTCGGATACAGTACTAGATGCTTCACACACATCACGTTCAGTACTTATAGCAAGTCCTAATTACATGTTCATCCTGGACCATTGATCCATCTGAAGGTCTCAAAAACGATGTTCAGTTAAGCTAACTAGCTTTTTGTTTGATAAGAGTACTAATTAGCGAGAAAGAGACATAAACCCCTTTGATGAGGACCTACACAAGCTACTTTGTCACAAATTACAGAAAAATAATGAGGGACTTTCTGTTTGTTAAGCGGTAAGCACCCTGGACTCCTTAAAGATGGAATCATCACAGTTTTGATTAAACAGCTGAACTCCTTTTCTATCCATTCAATGTCTACAGGTCCTGGCTGATGAACAAGTTTCTCTCCACGATGAAAACCTGACAAAAAAAGGTGACGAAAAGCCTCTTCAGGTGAAGAAACAAGGACGAAAATAGAACATTTTTCTCTTGTATTTGAAGGTCTGGCGACACATTTATGTAACTGGATATCAGTGTTCAACTGGCCACACTGCTGTATGGTGTCACATACATACATAGTTACCCTCTCCTTTCCACATTAAACAGTAAATCTATGACAGCTGAGGGCTGCACTAAATTGGACGTCTCATTAAGAGAAAGCAGAATACCTGTCGCCGTCTGGCCCTCATCAGCGGAAACAGGTAAAGGTCAAAAACATTTTGTCACTGAATAAGAAGAAGAGGATTACATCATCTCATTAGCCAAAACAAAAAGGTGGCCAAGACTTGCAGCACATTCACGAAACGTCCCAATCCTGGAGGACAACAGAAATCACCTCTCTGATGACCTCGTACAGTGAGAAACTAGTTTCCTCTTCCTGTCCGGGCTGACAGAAGCCTGAGGTCTTTTGGCAGCAGCTCAGTAACTCAGAGATCCAGCTCTGCCTGCATATCAATCCAGAAAAGAAAGAAGAAAAAAAAAAAAGAAAGAAAAAAAAAAAGACCGGCTTCCCCAAACACCTTTTTTTTCTTGTCTGAGGAGCTTCGGCTTGCCAACAGCGAATCCCTCTGGAACACACCACCGACCTCATACTGAGGCAAGAGGAGCAGGAAGCTCCAAGAAAGTGCACCCTGAGGGAGTAAATTAGTTTTTAAAGAAAGAAGAGAGGAAGTGATGGAGAGAAAAGGTGGAAAAAGGTAGCGATGGGAGAGACGACTGCTAAACCAATAATATTAAATCATGACTGTTTATCCATCTTTGGTAACAGGAATGTCATTAAGTAGCTTGTCATTTTCACACGGTACGTACCTAAAAAGGGTCAGTTCAGCCAGTTTATAGTTCAGTTCATTTGAACTAGAAAACATTTTCTCACTTTCCTCTAGCTGTGTCTGAGGAGCACAGTTTTGGTTTTATTTGTCCAGGTTTTAAAGAAATCTGTCCGAGATTCTCCCTCCTCTAATGCATGGCTCTATGCTTTACATTTCTACTTTTAGGTGCGCAGTTAAAAACATTAATGCATCCCTTTTAAAATGTGGATTTAACAGTCAAGTATCATTTGGGCCTGTTAAGTTCCTCATGGAATTAATGCTAATTAGCGAGTGCTAACACATTTAATCTGCCTCCGACGTCTCTCATTTCAACCAGCAAAAATGAGAAGCTGCTACCTGAATGTTTTGAACATTTCTTGATGCTAATAAGAGACAGGAGCGACTGAAGATTCCACAACAGAATTGTCAGCAAATCGGTGAATTTTGTCCATTGGAGTGGAGTCAGAAATCTCCGACAGATTTCTTAAAACCTATATCGGCATGGAGAGATCCCACTAGAGGTAAGTCATTTAGGTGAAGTGACCCCAGAACCGTCATTCACATGTTTGTGTCCCATGAAGTGGTTCGATGTCATGGGTAGAGCTTAAACAATGACTTGATTAAATCAGTTACTTGATCGACGATCGATTTTGATAGTCGATTAATCGCTTCAGTCATTTTTCAAACGTTCTCCAGGTTCTCAAATGTGAGCATTTGCTGCTTTTCTCTCTCATCTATGATATTAAAATGTGCATCTTTAGTACTTTTGGTTGAATAAACCAGGGAATTTGATGACAAAATCTATTTATCAAGAAAATAACCTTCATATTAATCGGTAATAAATAATCGTTAGTTGACAATATTGGGCCCCCCCCAACCCCCACCACATTTCACTTCAGTCGCTGCAGTTCAGCTCAGGATGAACAGCTCAACTTGTGGAAACCTTTGGCCGCCCCCGTTCAGTTCGTCCACAGTACACCCTTACCAGCAACTGGTCAACTATATCACGTAATTGAATGCAGGCCACATATATACCACACCGAGTTACACTAGTTTTAGCATAACTGTATATTTGTTCTGGTACTTTTCCCACGTAGCGTCTTCACTCTTCACCACTTGTAGGCGCCGTCATCTGGCATCACAGAGTATGCTCGTCTTTGCTCGCAGCGGTGTGTTCAGCAGCAGTCTGAGAAGATGCGAAATTCAATTTCTTTTGGGCGAATACTGCCAGCCTGAAGATAAATCAAGGTAGAAACAAAAAGGAAGAGCTGGCGTAGCAGCAGTCTGATCCATCTGCGAGAAACGCATTGCCGTCGTGCCCGCAGGCTGCTAACTCTAGCACCCTGTTCTCTCCTGGTCCTCACCGACAGGTAACCTGACCCCAGATTTACCCCTCTGCCCCTCCCCTACTGCTTCAGAAATACCACCAAAATACCCTCCCCTCATCTCCCACACATCGCTGTGTCCCAGGCGGCGGCAGCGGGCCTGTCTGATGTGGTCAAGAGAATAAGATGCTTCAATGCAGATGCTCTCGAATACCAAAGAAGAAGAAAAAGAACACAAAGAAACAGGAGAAAATGTGCCCTGCAGGAACGAACGCTAACAGGTGAAGGAGACGGCCTTTTGAAGGCGGCGAGGGAGGGAGAGAACAAGAGACTTAAAAGAGCCAGAGGGGGACAGAGGAGAGAGAGAGACTGAGCCAAACATGAAAAGTAAGAGACAGAGATATTAACAGATAAGGCTGGTGGCGTTCCATATTTTTCCTGGTGTCCACTAATCCCAGGAAAAGACAATGGGCGTCTGAAACGTGGCTCCTGGACAACCATCTACTTAATTGTTCTCGAAGTTAAACTCTTTCGATGTACGCCACTTTTGGCAAAGGTGGCATTTGGAAAAGCGATGTCTAAATCGCTTCGTCGGGCTAACGAGACGAAAGGTTTTGGTCCTTTCATGGCGTTTGTTGACAATAAGAAAGATACAAATAGCGCCAGCCTTATCCTTTTGGAGACAGAAAGAAAAATGGTAAACAGCAGAAGAAAAGGCCAAAGAGATCCAGAGAAAATCGCAACAGCAGAGTAGGAGAGAAAGAATGAGAAAAGTGGGCAGAGAAAGACAGAGAGAGGCTGAGCAGGAAAGATTGAGAGGGAAAGAATGGAGGTAGGTAGGAGACTGAGAGACAAAGAGACTGATGGAGAAAACCAGCAGGAGGGAAGACATGGAGGAATGAGAAGACAGCAGCCGAGAGAGAGAAAAACAAAAGGAGGCAGGGAGAAAAGACGAGTTAGAAACAAATGATATAAACGGAGGAGACATTGGGTCAGACATTGAGAGAAAGGAGCTAATACAGGAAAGAGAAGGCGAACGGTTGAGACAAAAATATGGGACAGGGAGAAAGGGGAGGCTTAAAAGGAGTTCACTGATCTCCTCATAATCCTGAGCTGTATTTCATTTCGGCCTGATCTGAGGAGAAGACACAGACAGAGAGGACGAGGGGAGGAATAAAAATGAAAAAAAAAAAAAAAAAAGTCATGCTGGCTAAATTAAAAAGGAAGCGTCAGTCTGCTGACTCCTCCACACCACCTCTCCTATCCTTCTCCCCTCCCTCGCTCCAGCTTTCCACCACCTCCTTCCCCTTTCCAAAAAAACAAAGAGCGAGAGAGGGCGAGAGCGAGAGCGAGAGAGAGAGAGAGAGAGATCTGGAGGATGAATGGGGCCGTGTAGCCCCGGTGCTGCAGGATCACCCATCATCCCCACTTCAAAAAGGCGCCCACATTATCCAGACTCACAGCTCTTGATGTCAGCAACAATCCTGATCCTTTCCTACATACCAAAACCCCTCGACCTGCACCGAGCTCGCCCACAGGGCTGCAGGGAGGAGAGGCAGACATGAAGGGAGATATTCCAATTTGTCAGGACTCTGTCGTTTCACATGGGATAGGGACTGATCAAGGTAAAGTCAAATCAACTGCCCAGATAAAATACCGGGCAATATTTCAACACACCGGCGCTGTGGTATTTTACAAACGTTTCTATGGAAAGGAGATGAAAAGAGTTGCAAATATTGCTCATTTTTAATAAATCACTTGGCCTAGTAAAAAAAAGTAAAAACCTAACTATCAGAGTTCAATGTCTTAAAGGAACATTTTGGGAAATATGCTTATTTTCTTTCTTACCGATTGTTAGATAATGCGATCGATATCAATCTCCTGTTAAGGAGCTGGTACGGGTGGTGGTTAGCTTAGCTTAGCATAAAGACTGGAAACCATTAACCTGGCTCTGTTCAAAAAAGGTCAAAAATACGCCTACTAACCCTTCTGAAGATGACTAACGAGCGCTAATCTCGTTTGTTTAATCTGTCCACAAACAGAAATGTAAAAAGAACACTTTGTAGGGGGAGTTACGTGCTTTTATCCATCGGTCCAGTACGCTTCAACAATAAACTACACTTTGATAAACATCGCTTCAAAAACAGACGGAAGAAGAGGTCACATCATTTGCAATGGGGGAAAAAACTAAAATATTACAACGGCGTATAAACAGCATATTCTTTTGCCAAAACTTATGCAAATCTGGGTCCAATAAAAAAAGAATGACACCAGTTTCTTGACTCTTGTTCTACTTCTTAAAGAAAAAAAGGAGCCAAGCAGCGAAGACCCTTTATCCCCGTTCTACTGTTGCACTCGTGCGAAGACATCTATGGATCAGACTGTCAGTAAAGTGCCTCAAAAGCAAACTGCTCCTGGTGTAAGAGTCCTTTCCTGCGGTAGTATGAGGTAACGAGGCTCGGTGCCAACTCTGTCCGGGAGAAAAAAAAAAAAACAAAAAAACAAAAAAAACAGCCAGCCGAGGCAATAAATAGAGCGTTAGATTCTCGCTGACACGGGCGAGCCCATTAAAACATGACCTCCCCGACCTTGGAGGAGCACAGACTGAGGGTACGCCCACTCAACCAGCTGCTCCTCCTCCTCCTGTTGACACGGAACGGGCAGCGGGGAGATGTTTGCATATAGGAGCTGGTGGACGATGCGACTCCTGGAGACGCACTGCATCACACTTATATACTGTCTATATTTGACAGCTATGCTCGCCAATCTGTGCGTTTGGGACAACACATCATTCACTAACCAGAAAGCCCTCAACCAAGGCTTTACAAGGTTATAAACTTGTTTTTACATATTATTGTCAACACATCCCATAAAAATATAAAAATAAAAATAAAAAAATACCAACAGCATATGTATCTTCTAACAGGTTTTGTATGTGTATCCAAAGTCTGATATATCTTTTTTTAAGAAACGCCTAATTTTGCATATTGGTACGCATTTGTACATTATCCAGATCAGCACAAGGAATGAACTACTTTCCACCTAACTTCCCAAAAATTTTTAAAGACAAGACTTTAATTAACAGACCGACAGGACTGCAGACCCAACCTCTGGGCGACTGTGTTAATGTTTGCGTTGATGAGAAAGTGAAGATCTAAAAAAGTTGGTCAGTTAAAATGCAAGCTGCGTGTTACTTTTTCATTAGCTGGTATGTAAATGTACTCAACAGGAAGGGGCAATATTTGATTATTAAACGAGCATCAGTAACTGTGGTCCATCGCGACATTTTATTGCGGTTTCATTCCTGAGATGGCATTTATGATGGTCCAATGAATTAATATGTTTCCACTGCCCACCGTCTGGATGGTGTTTTTGTCGGCGGGCTGGCATGAAACAACTTACCTGATGTGTGTGTCCTCGACCACGGGGTCACCTGGACACAGCGACTCTCATTCTTTACTTTTGCTCTTTCTGGTGGAGAGGAGGCGTTAAACAATGAGTAGACGCAAAATTTGATTCCATGAGCTTCCACCACAGCCAAGTGTAAAACTTTTTCTTTGTACTTTGACTTTTTACTCGCTGTATTAATGCCCAAACTAAACAGGGTGCATGTCAGCGACTTACTAAATGACCCTGATGAATCTTATGGTTACTTTCTGATCTGATACCTCGATGGTTAAGGCTTTGTTTAAGTTTAGGCAACTAAAATGACTTGGTTGAGGTTAGGGAAAGCTCGCCTTCATGGTTAGAAGAAAGCAGTGTTGAGTGTTGGTAGGAGAGGACACAGTGTTGTGTCCGGTGTTGGAAGTCACAAAGCACCCAAATCTTCTCTCTAAAAAGGTGTGTTCATCTGCACAAGATGAAAATATTTCAAATTGAATGAGATTTTTCTCAATTACACAAAAGTTCCTGGTAAGCTTTGAGATCAGTTACAGACCGACCCCGAGCTGTAAACACACACACACACACAGCTGGTCTGTGCGTTCCTAGCTAGCTTTCGGCTAACGATTGTCCCGTCTGCACGTTTGCTTTTTTCGGTGTATTAACATGGACTGAAACAGTTTGTACGAGTAACACAAGGCGGAAATTTGCTTCACGTTTGGGCTGAACACCATAAACACCTTTTTGGTTATTGTGCAATAAAAGTCCTGGAGGCAAACTCCAAAGGCCGTTTGGAGCATTTGAATAAACGAGTGAAGATTTACAGTATTTGTGTCCAGATTAAGTTGTACTGCTGTCCTGGAAACATACATAACAAGTCAAATGCAAAGTCTCCTAAATGGAAGGAAACGAACCGGGCTTAAGACTGGATTAGCCGACATTACGTCACTTCGGTTTCCATTGTTATGAACAGCCATATTGTTTTTCCCCTCTCTGCCATCTGTGGCTGCCCCAACTGTGGCCTCTCATACACTAGATGTTTGTTTTGAAAGTGATGGATCTTTTCAACAGTGTGAGCCAAGTTTTCCATATTTTGAATAAATGTCTTTGATCAAAGAGATGTCCTGTCATTTTGTCCTGGAAACAATTTTACATCACGAGAGAGGGATGAATTAATCATCAGCACTGAGGGAAATCTACAATGCACGAGTATCATGAGATGACCTGAACGACTCTTTGATCGATAAGGAGGACACTCTCCGGTCCACCACGGCAGCCTCAGAGGCACGGCAGACGAATTTCGAGAATGCAGTAATGCAAACAAGAACGGTTTAATGTCTGCATTGTTGCGCATCAGAATCAAACATTTGAATTGTCAGATGACAGCCGCAGGAATGTCTAGCCAAATGGTGCCTCTGCCGCGCGGATGAATCAGCGCTCTGTGTCTTGCACCGAAAACCAAACCACTTGCTCATCTGCATGAAAATATTTACAAAACTTTCTATGGAAGCAATCAGAAGAAGAAACGTCAAATCAAAAAGAAAACTCTGCCCTCGGATCCCCTTCTGCTGTTCAGCATCATCCGTCTGTGATGTTGAAAGAGCTCCAGCAAGGATTTGATGACTACATACACAAGTTTCTACATGTTTTCTGCTTCTAAAATGGATTTTCTGCGCTTGTTTTTCCATGTTAAGAATAAGCAGGAGCTACATCCCAGACCCAACGCACAAAATGTCTTTTAGTTGCAATGAAGTCTGGGATCACATTTTTAAGCAACTGTGGATGTAGAAATCAGCCTTTTCTTAGGATTTCTCTGCATGATGGTTGAAACGTGGGTGCAAAATGGCCCTCTCTTCTAAAGTCACAAGAAAAGGTTGACATTTACATCTTTAAAAATGTTTCAAATTAAACAGCCTGCAAAATAATCTTACGGCAAGTCGCATTAGTAGCTGCTGTGGAGGTTTCAATCACGTCACACTATCTTCCTCAGAACTTTCCGAGGTCAAGAAAGAACGTTCGATCTCAACTTTGAGCCAACGTGAACAAGAGGACGCACAGAAAAATTGTTGTTGTTGTTTTTTTACGACAGCTGGACAAACTTCCATTTCCAGATGAAGATTGTGATGACGCGATACAGAAGGGCCTTGTTGAGAGATTGTTTTGACAACGGCCGTTGCCAAGGTTTAAGAACGAATCAACTTCAGAAGACTGTCAATTTCAGAAAGGAGGACCAAAGGAGGACTTGTGCATGAAACACTTTTTATCTGCTTGCTCAAGGGCTCCTTGCAAGTAGGATGGCAGAGTGTGGGGAACCAAACGTGTGACAGTTTAGCTACAAAGCTGCCTCTGTACGCTTTGGTCTTCCTACTGCTGCCTCGAAAAGAAAAACCTCCTCTGCAACTCATCCTGACAACATTAACACATTAGCTTTGATGTAGCTGGAAAGCAGAGACGCTGCCTGCTGCTCCGCTCTCCCTTTCAGCTCTGAGCGAGAGTCCACTTTGATTGAAGACTTTACCTTTAATGCAATTTGAATTGAATAAAATGTGCGGAAGCCCGTTCCTTTCAGCACTCGCTGCAAACTATATTTATTTTGGAAACCTGGACGCGGAGATCCAGTGCTCAGACCCACAGTCTCAACTAGTTCTCTTGTGAGGACCCTTCCAGCAACAACAATCTGCATTATCCTCTTGGCTTAATGTTTTGTTACCTAAAAAACTTCTCCATGACTCACGGAGACATTAAAGACCTGGCATTGATATTTACCATCAGGTCTCTCTGGCTTTGACTCCTCATTTTAGTTTGTTGCACTGCTGATTTCTCTGGATGAGAGCAGCTAAATGTATGTCCTTGGTTTAAACAGACATTTTCTTCACTAGATTCCAAGATGCTGGTTCAATAGGACGCATGGTGATAGACCAACAGGACCACAGCATTAATGTTCCCATAACGTGACGGCCAAAACAAGGAGAATGAGACCAATGGTGACCAACTGGAATTAAGGCAACGTCTTGCCTAAACCTGGGTCTATACTAGGGGTTACTGGCAGTCCTGCTGTGGGTACCTACGGCATAGGTTTTAATTTTGATAGCACCCCTACAACACTAGAAGGTCTTACATGATCAGGCCTCTTTAATTATATTCCCTACATTAAAAGGGTTTCTGTTTTGCGACGGTGAGCTAATAGAACTACATTACATCCAGGTAAGCTCTATTTCACCGTATGTCACAGTGAATAAAAGAACGTAGTGGTTTGCAGTGGAGATGAACGGGACAGGACAACACCTCAAACCCGTGCTGTGCCCGAAATCGCGCACTACATAGTCCACTTTCTATTGTGTTCGCCTTTCTGTCCGAATGCTGTATAGTGAGAATTATTATACTCTACATTATATTAGTGGACTCAAAGTACCCGTGACTTAAAACTAACTAACTTAAACTTAAAACTATTACACAATGCAAGTCTGTAGAAGAAAATCTATCTTTAGCTGTTCTAAGATTCAGAAAAATATCAAAACAAGTGACGGTCAGATCTCAGGTTTATTGAGTCATCTTTACCAGAAAAACGTTGCATGCCTTTCTGTACATTTGGAGTCAATCCCAAACACTGCCTGACCTGGGTGGGACCCTTGCTAAACTCCCCATGCCTGCTGTGTAAGGAGGGAGGGAGGTTGAGACAGTGATATCTGCTGTGACGTAACAGCCAGAGGCGAGCAGTTTGCTGCCTTTGCCCGCCTGCTAAACGGTAGCTGTCATCTCCCGTCAGGCTGGCGGCGGCAGACGAGACGGCTTCCCCTTTTCCCTCCTCGGGCCTGAAGACGCACATCATCTCCAATCACAGCTGGCTGCCGTGACGGGCCGCTACAGCCGTCTCACCAGAGAGACTGACTGCTGCTCTCACGCACACAAGCCTGATTTCATATTCCACACCACGGCTGCTGCCGAGGTAGCTTAGCTTTTACTGACTCACTGAAAGCGGATGATTGGCCGTCCACGGAGAGCAGCCTGAAATAAACATTAGACTTTCTTCTTGTGTATCAGTGACGCCTGTCTCCCTGCGCTGTCATCCCCTGTCTGTCTGCCATCCAATCCAGTCGCTCTCCTCCTGTGAGAGGTTGGGTCCATCCGGCCATATGTCTATCAAGCTCTACTGTACCGCCCCAGGCACTGTACACCACCCCCCCCCCCCCCCCCCCCCCCCCCCCACCCCCCCCCCACACCCCCCCCCCCCCCCCCCCACCAACCCACCCCACACACACACAGTCAGCCTGCCTGCCCAGCTGTCCCAGCAGCAGAGAGGAAATGAGTGGAACCAGTGAATGGATAGGTTTGTGAATGGATTAGCTGCATACATGACTAATAAGTTATTATTAATTAAGGGAACAATACACTTCATTTTCACTGTCCCACAGCAGAAGATGGCCACAGGTTTTAAACTGTTGACTGAACAATACCACTGAATCAAATATTTATTTGACAGGTGCTGAGATTCATGTCTTTCAACTCATCTCCCCACCACACACACACACTATATTTGTGAAAACCCCCATTGACATAAGTCCCTAACACTAACCCTTAAACATCACAACTACAAGGCTAACTGCAACCTCTACCCTAATGTTAAAAAGGATCAATTAGACATTTTGGGAAATACACTTATTTGCTTTCTTGCCGAGAGTTAGATGAAAAGATTGACGCCATATGAAGCTACAGGCAAAAGCATAAAAAGACTGGAAACAGGGGGAATCTGAGAGGCTCTAAAGCTCACTAATTAACACGTTAGATTTTGCTTGTTTATCTGTACATAAATGCTGGTGTAAAAGTGACCATGGTTTCTCAGGGGGTTGCGTTTCGGACTATTTCGTGGTCGGGTGCAGTAACGTCTTGGAGTCTCTGCTGGCTGCCTGACGTCCAGACTCAAGGAAGTTACTGCAGTATGTGGATCATCGTATTAACACAACTGACCACGTCAGCCTTGCTACAAATTTGTCCACGTGGTCAAACGTGGTACTGAAACAAAAATAAAATTGGCATTTTTAATGCGCGCGACGTCATCCCAATGTAAAGTCTATGGGCTGAGTGGGACCGAGAAGGCGGGAATCCCAGATAACAGCCGGCTGGCCGTCCCATTATTGGTATCACTAATATATCGCAACCAGCTCATTTAGACAGATTATTTAAAGTCCGTTAAACTGGAGGACAATTAGATAAACGTGGGTAACTCTGCTCTTTTAACAGCTCCCGGCTTTCCTTGCAGTTACACACAGTCACAACTGAGATCCGTCCTTGGTCACAGATTCAGCCTTCAACACGTCTTTGACATCAGAACAAGAAAAAAAAGCAAAAAAAAAACCAACAAAAAAAAACCAAGTGTGGTGAGATAATACTTTATTTCCCCAGTGCAGTTTTCTTTTTTAAAAGGAATCTTCTTGAAATGAATCTCAAAAGAATTCAACGAGACAGAATAAAGCAAATTGTTGCACTTGTATGAAGAAGATTACACTTAATTGTGGAAATTTCTAAAACCAATCCCTTTGTTTTTTCGCTTTCAGAGTTGGAAACGCTGGTGGCTGCTGGGATCAAACCAAACCGGTGACCTCCTGGTTTGAAGGGCTGCCTCTCTCCCCTCATTAGCATACCAAAAAGACAACACAAAAGGAGCTTGTCGATCTTTTTCTTTTTTTTCTACAGATCTGACTGCTGAGGAGGCAAAGTGTGATGCTGCTGAAGCACAGGATGAGACTCTGCATTTGCTTTCATCCCTGAACGACTCCTCTGTGGACGGAGAGATGAGACAGATGCTGCTCATTTAAAAGACTATAATTGACTCAGCAGAGCTGCTGTCAGAACGCAGATCTGTCAGAGAGCTTCTACCACGCCCCGAAAGGCCCGAGAGCTACGATTTACTGCAGTAATTGGCGTTAATAAGGAAGATGGATGGTGGAAAATGTTCTAGGAGAACAACTTCTCGTCTGGGGAGCAACGACGGTTTCCTTAAACGCGGCCCAACACCTGTAAAATAGCTACAAACATTGGGTGGGAAATCAAGTTGGATCTTAAAAATGTAATGGATTCTTCAAAGAGCAAAAGGCCCCGCTGAAATCTAGAGTTTCACACACTTCAAACGGCTCTCCCAGACGTTTTCAGGCAATAAAAACGGCCGAATGGTTTGACAAGAGCTGGGGAGCTGTGCTCACTGAGGTAGTTAAGGTCAAGGCAAACGTCATTGATTGAACTAAGTGCTCCGCTGAAAACAGTGTGCCTCAATCAATGCTGCCTCTAACAGGGCGAGGCAGAGCTCCCCGAAGACCTCGGCTATAGACGAATGTGACAAAGCCACCCGGAGGTGCTGGAGTCACGTCCTTTCTGCCGACAGACCGCTGGCCGGCCCCGGCTGCTCTCAGCTTCTCCTCTGATCGCAAGTTAATGAAAAGGCCATTACACGGGCTGGCCATCGATGAGGGAGCGAGGTAAGACAGGATGGAAGGCAGAAAAGAGTTTGACTAGGGACGCAGAGCTGTCACCCGTTCAATGACAACAGCGTTTCCAAAATGGGTACACAGTTCATAATCTTTAAAAAAACAAAAACAAAGGAAAGAAACACTTAAAGTTAATACATTTCATCTATTTAATCTTCTGCTGTGACATTCTAGAAACTTAATTTATAACAAAAACTAAATGATTCATTAATCGATAAGTAAATAATTGGGGCTGACGGCATGAAAAACATTACTTTGTCCTGTGAGTGAATAACTATTCATTACTCTCACTGAACGGGGAAAAGGGACAAGTTTGGCAATTATTTTGGCTGATTGAAAAATATTTACTCTCTCGTGTGATTAAAATACGACGGATGATTGATTCTAATCATGTGTTACAGCCTCAGTCACTGTCTTTGTATTAAAGCAATAGAGTCGAGATTTGGGCAAATGTGTTTAACAAGAGATTTTGACGAGATGACGCACGTCTGTGCGGTAAACGTGAAGCTAGAGATATTAGCTGCTTAGCCTATTTTAGCACAAAGACTGTAAACGGGGGGGGGGGCTGGGGGGGGAGGCGGTGTAACAGCTCACATGTCTCGATAACAAAATCCACCTACCAGCACCTCTACAGCTCACTGATTAATACTTAATGTTATTAATGTTCGTTTAATCTCCTTCCTGTTCGCCACCTCAAATTTTGCGATTGGAAGGGCGCCCAGTCCAGCTCACCAATCCGGGACTCCCAATTTGTAATTCATGTGCTATTTATCTGCACTGTCATTCAGGGCAGCTGTGATTTGGTGGGGGGAAAAAATTAAACGCTGTAAACCCGCAGGCTCCTTTTACTTTGTATCTCGTTCTCTATTTGTCGTTTCATCAATCACAACAACATCTTTTGGATGATTGGGACATAAAATCTGGGTAGAAATTTGATGAAACTAATGAAAAAATGAATATAAATCTTATTTTTTAGTGAAGATCGATAACTGAAAATCAACCTTATGTATCCATTCAAGTAAATACTCAACTATAGCCAAACAGCTCCTCTGTGGGCGTCCATGTTCCTCAAAACTGAGAAAGAAAAAGATCAACCAGTAACTATATTCCAAACTCTCTGTTTCCTTTTTACTTTGCTCCCTTTCTTGGTCTCTTTTCCTGAGAGAATCCAAAATGACACCCTCTGTTTCTTCCTCCAGTGCCCTGCCCTCTACTAACAATGTCCACAAAAACTGCACACACAAACACACTCGAGCACACAGATGAAAGGCTCTGCCCTAATGACAAGGTACCCTGTCCACTTAATACTTCAAAGATTGAGGTTTTGGGGGGGGGGGGCATGATACCCCCTCCTGCCCCTCCCATATCCACCACAATTAGCTGAAGCCTGAACCAAAGCAGGACCAGCCTGAATCCACAGAACCTCCATCTGCATCCTGCTGCACGTAACCAGCCTCTAAACAAATAACAGAGGCAGGAAAACACCTACTGTGGACATGGAGATACATAAACTACACACGCACACACACAAACAAACACTCACACACACTGATTCAAGTGTAATCAGACAAATGTTTGTTTCCGCACACACACACACACACAAATTAAATTACACACAAATAAACAGAGTACCAAACATGGGCAAACATCCAAATGGCACATAAACTGTCCATGTCGCCCAAAGCGTCCCAGGAATCAAACCGAAAGACTGGTTATTGAAACAAGTGTCCTTTAAAAGGGAAATTCCTGTTAGCGTTAGCTCCTGCTTCACGTTGATGTGTTCTAACCAACACATTTGACATTGCTGATGGCTGAGAAAGTTGGAAAACTGAGCTTGTTCGTTGTTTGCATGATCCTGTTCAAATCAATATGAAATAACAACCACAATGGCTAGAGCGTTCATTCCTTCCTCCAAGGCTTCTGCCTTCCACGCCCTCGCGCTGTTCGCTCGTGATGACGTCGTTACGTCACGTGCGGTGCAATTTCCATACCATTACCAATTCTTGTGGTTTTATTGGCTTCCATAACCTTTTGGCTTAGGTTGTACAGAGTTTAGGGATATGAAGCCTTTGAAGATAAGGAATGACATCACAAACAAAAACACCAAAATGTTGCTACTGGCGGACAATTTCGATTGCAGAGTTAATGTCCTTGTCAGGCTGGATCTGTGGGACAGCGTGAGCCTTAATCTCGTCACTGGCATTTGGAAAGACGTCAACTCCACGTGTGCCAGCGGAGGGACATTGCCGTCTACACCCTCGGCGGTACAGGCCGGTCAAAATGCCATTGCTTAATAAAACCAGTCTGAGCTCATGATGGCGATGAACTCGCTATGATTTGCTTTCTATCCACACAGCTGTTGTGTAGGCCAGTCGCTCACTGTTCACAGGCGTCATGACAAACACATGCCTGCTTAGAAAAGAATCGCACACTGAAAACTAACTAACTACCTAACTAGCTGGCAAGCTAGTTTGTTCACTAGCTTATTGGCTAGTTCTCGTGAAAGCTAATTTGTATTGTGTATATAGTGTTATAGTCAGACAAATTTTGGGTTTGTACCAACAGTCTTAAAAAGGGCTAGTTAGCCATTTTGGGAAATATGCTTATTTGCTTTCTTCAGAGTTACACGAGAGGACTTATACCACTTACGTCTGCACAATAAATATGAAGCTACAGTCGGCAGCAGCAGTTCTGTCGAATTCTGAACGGACGAGACTGATGTGAAGTTATCTTTATGAGCTTCTGCCGCGGAGGAGAAAAACAGAAAAGAAAAGGGCTCGCTCTGTTTTGCATTTGACCAATCCTTTTTGTCTAAAGGATGATCTCTTGAGATCAAACAATATGGCAGCACAATCCTGTTCCACAAACCAAAACAGAACCAACACACACTGTTGAAGCAGAATAAAGAAAGGAGGCACACACACACACACTCTCTCTCTCTCAGGGGAAAGAACAGCTAACCTCTAATCATGCAGCTCCCTGGTGAGATCAGCCTCGAGTCCCACTGGCCAACGATTAAACCCTTTAATCACGGCCATGTTTCATTTCTTAATGCTGATTTTTGTCATTCATGGCCACATGCGATGAGCTACAATACGTTGACTAGAAGATGACTCAAACTAACGTCACTATATAACAAAAACCAATTTCAAAAAAAAAAAAAAAAAAAAAAAAGGGAGACGCATTTACAATTAACATGAGAGCTTATGATTCAGAGCTGTGATTCACTGCGGTCTGGTAATTGTGGGTGTTCTCACTCTTAACCTCGTCCCAGTTGCGTATTCCTATGAAATGAGGTCAGTGGCAATATTGGGTGACATTTTCATCAGGTTAATGGGCGGTTTGACCTAAGCTATGGATGCTTTACGGACGCGGGCTTTTATGGAGAACACCCACAGACCAGGAAAGTTTCACGTTCGCATTTATGTATTTAATGTAATATGGCAATTAAGTGTTTTAAATTAAGGACCACATCATTTACATTTTAGCTGTTTAGTAGACACTTTTTTCCAGAGGGAGTGTAAAAAGGGAACAGCGTCTTTCTAAAAAGGACACTTTGGACAGGACTGGGACCTGTTTCCCAAAAGCATCTTTATTATTATCGTAAATCTTATTTGTATCTTCTTATCATAAAATCCGTTTTACAAACCTTTTTAAAGCTTAAGATGTCACTCAAAAACATTGTCTCTTAGAAATGATCATAAGTTATCTTTTTTGTTCACTTTTAAGTCAATATATTGTACATAAAATGTATAATAAGTGATGTTTAAATTAGACGAAAAAAACATAATTGAGCTTTTGTCATCGTAGTCGTTCTCGCCTGACGTTTTCAGTCTCTTATTTCTTTTTATTTATGGTTCAGATGTTGTAAGCCACATGTCTAATAAAGGAATGATGGCAGAATGAACGTCACACTGCTCGATTTTAGGTTGAAATTGTGCTTAAGAGTAACGTTTGCCTTGAGCAGCAGCTAAATTGATCGAAGTTCGCTTTCTTAAACTTAGGCTACATCCACCCTGTAACATGTTTTATAAATGATCACATCTATATCAATGAAAGGAAGGAAGCTGAAAGGTCTAGGCTAATGACTGTACATTAAGCTTCATTGTGTTTAGGGCTGCAGCTGTCGATTATTTTAGTCATCGAGTATTCTACCATTTTTTCTATCGATTAATCGAGGAATCGGATAAGTACTTTTTCTTTATTAAAGAGCAATACTAAATATACAATATAAAAACAACTAATTTGTTTCTTTTTTAGAAAGAGTTTAAGTTTTATTGCTGAAATTGCATATATTATCTGTGAAAACTAAACCAATTTAGTGCATTCAGTTGCCACTTTATATTCAAAATGCAAATACAAATATATGAATGGCGAAAATTATAAATAAAAATATAAAATTCATTTTCAAATTACTTTAAAAAGGTAAATATAGTACAACCTAAAACTAACAACTACAACCTACAAATTAAAATAATACTAATTGGCCTATAAATAATAATGCCTCAACATTATTTATGTTGTGTAACTTGCAAGTTGCAGCTTCAGCTCAGGCATGACATAAGCCTTTACTGTCTTCTTGGAAGGCTTTGTGGCTTTTGTAAGAAGCAAAAAATATTGGAGAGGAAGGTAACTTGGAACAAGAAGAAGAGTAGAGATGGGCGGATCAGTGCTAACGTCACCGAATCCGCTGTTAAAAACAATCCATCCATCGCACATGACTCTGATCTACGCACCCGGTCGACACATTACACTTGTTGAAGTTCTCAGTGTTAAGCGCGATGCTATCGTAACATTAGCTACAGTGAAGTAGGTTGCTTTAAGAAAAATCTTTTGGCGAAATGACATTTGTGAGAGAACCTGACCGTCCAGCACACGGAGTAACCGCTGGAACGGGAGCAAAAGAGAGAGAAGTGTTTGTATTTAATTCAGATAAAGAACATCGCACATACAGATGACCATTCTGAGCTAATCATTCATCACAGTAACACAGCTTGTTTGGTTAAGTTAGGAGCGATAAATAGGATTAAAGTGGGAGATTTAAATGACACAAAGCAAAGAAAGCCCGCAGCTCTGAAAGCACGAGCGCTGCGCATCACGCACACGCACTCACAGCTTGTTCTGCTATTTGTTGCCTTAGCTTTTGTGTGTCTCGGAGATATCAAGTATATATAAAGTCCCATTAAACATTCCACATACACATCACAAGGCGATGATGCACGCGCAAACTCCACTCATGCTGGTTGCTCCATCGAGGTGCTCGTATCTCTTCAGCTGACACGCAAACTGAAATGTTCAGCGTCGCCTCCTGAAGCTCAACACACATTTGTCTTCATTTCAAAATAGCGAGCGAGACTAAATGACGTGACTCGTGATGACGCCGCTCTCTTTCTCTCGCATTGCGGCCTTTGATCTTGAAATGAGCTGAAAACCAAAGTTACAGAAAGACACATTCGTTGCGTTTTACCGTGAAATGAGAGTTCCGCGTCTTTATTCAAATCAACACATTAATGATTTATCTCTCATCCAGTTTTGGAACGTTAGGCTACTTTTATTAGTTTACCCATCTGACACGCCGAAATAACCGCAATCTGCGCATACCCCGAGTCCTTACACAAAAACTGTCTTTCTGCAACATGACACTGTGTCATTACATGGACTAAACGAAGCTTCGAGGATGATTTTTTTGAATTCGAATAACTTGAGTTACTTGAGGAATCGTTTCAGCCCTAATTGTGTTAGTGAACGTTTCAAGAATAAACTATTTCTTTGTATTGCTAGCGGATGGCAAGGTCAGTCGGTCCAGCACTTCAGTCCAGAGTGAAATATCTGAAAAACTATTGGGATGGATTGCCATGACATTTGTTACAGACATTAGTGTCCCCCTCAGGAGGAATTGGTATAACTTTGGTGATGCCTCAGCTTTTTCTTTAGCGCCATCAGGTCAGCATTTGTATTTGTCCAATACTTTGGTTTATGCGAAACTAATGACATTCATGTTCGAAATGTTAGCGTTCTAACATTACAATGCTATTACAATGCATTGTAATCCAACATGCTAAACTAAGATGGAGAACGGGACAAACGTCAGCATGTTAGCATGCTGACATTAGCAGTAAAGCCTCACAAAGCTGCTAGCATTGCTGCAGACTCTTAGCTTTGAAAATATAGAACACAGATTACAGACAGTTAAATACGCTGCATTACTTTAAAGCTCCTCTGCAGACCCAGATATGGGGGGGGCGCAGAACATCCTACTCATGTAATTAGGTAATTATAGGCAACACATGATGGATCCCTGTAGTTGTTTTATTTTTGCAACTGTTACTAAGTCATATTGACAGAGGGTGTGATTACTCTTAGTTTATTTTTCTTTATCATCCTCACAGAAAATGGACAAGATCAGTCTCTTCTGGTGTTTGGTTCATTTAGGTTCACGTTACCAGACTGCACGTGAACAAGAGCCTGTAAAGAATAGTTGCACAGATCCTTAAATACGGATAGGTCGGTTGATATTTCATACATTTTATTTACTGTCCCCAAAAAGCAAACAATGAATCCACATACGACATCTATTGCATGTCTGTCCGTCCTGGGAGAGGGATCCCTCCTCTGTTGCTCTTCCTGAGCTTTCTATCATTTTTATTCCTGTTAAAAGGGTTTTTTTTTGGGTAGTTTTTCCTTAGTCGAATCGAGGGTCTAAGGACAGATGTCATATGTTACAGAGTGTAAAGCCCTTTGAGGCAAAATTGTGATATTAGACAATTCTTAGCAGGATCAATTCAATTTTATTTATATAGTCCGTGTATCACAGCCTGATGGATCTTCTTCCTCTGGGCCAGAGAGCTCTATTGTTGTCATAAAACTATTAAAAAAACATCAGCGAGCCTCACTGCTGCACTGGCCGACATGTTCCTTCGTTACCATGAACACACACAGTAGGTTATTTTAAAAAATGCACCGTTTCCTCCTATTTGGTTTTTAAACACTACAGTGACCAGCGTTTTTTTTTTTTTTTTTTTTTGGGTCTTTAAGATGATTTTGGTCTT
>CM022480.1:4214002-4226999 GCA_011952105.1 Coreoperca whiteheadi
AAAAAAAAAGACATTTCAGTAAAACGTGGAGAGAAAAAACAAAAGTTATTTTAGCGACAGAGCCAGAGAAATGGGTCAACTACTACCTGAATAACCGTGGTGGATTATCAGAGAGGTTATTTATATCAGCAACAGCTAACATGAATGTAACATTTCAGCTTTCATAACTGCTTGTATGATTGAAAATGTGACTAAAGAGCATCAGGTACTACCTTGACTAGGACACGATATAGAAAACGGACCAAAATCTTGCTTCAAATTCTTTGTCTTTACACAGATACTCCCTGATTTAAGTCATAACTTTTAGGGGAAAGGATTCGTCGATTAATGACGTAGTTGATGACAGAAAACTAATTCAGCAACCATTTTCACAATCAATTCATTGTTCCAGTCATTTCTTCAAGCAAAAGTGCCAAACAATGGCTGGTTGCAGCTTCTCGAATGTGTGAACTTGCTGCTTTCTTTGCATTATATGATAGTAAACTCCGTATCTTTGGGTTTCGTACCGACTGTCAGATAAAACAAGAAATGTTAGGATGCTGCCCTGGGCTCTGGGAAATTCTAACGGATGTTTTTCCACAGTTTTCAGACATTTAAGAGACCAAGAAAATAACCAGCAGTTGCAGCCCTACTCCTGTAATATTCTATAATATTGTATTTTGGCAATGTTCTTGTATGGCTGCTTGTGTCAACACTGCTCTGTTTACCGGGTTAAAAAAAGGACAGTTAAACAGTGTTCCCATGCCCATATGTCCGTTGAAACTGTTCGTTGCCGTAATTGTTTCTCTTGCCCATACGGGCCTTGGAGAGATTCCCTTCTAGCGTGACAAAATCCACCATACTCATTCTGTGTAAAAATTTACCTCTACGGTTTAGCTGAAATTAAAACAAGGCGTTTCGCCAAATCTCCCAAAGTTATTTGTTTCTTTACAGCCTTCCTGGAGCAAGGAAACACTGTCCAGGTTAACACAAATAGAACATTTTGTATTAAAACAACGGGCATGTGAGTGTTTCATTTAGATCAGAGTTCAAGACTTTTTAATAAATGGATGTAAATGGACTGTACTTAGCGCCTTTCTAATCTTCCGACTACTCAAAGCGCTTTCACACTACAGATCACATTTACCCAGACACACACATTCATACGCTGATGGCAGGAGCTAACTGGCCATCAGTACAAATTCAACTAACCATTCACACACACACCAATTCCATATTATCGGGCAGCCCGAAAAAGTCCCTTAAGATTCTCCAGTTGATTCAGAACGCTGCAGCACGTGTACTGACAGGAACTAGGAAAAGAGATCATATTTCTCCAATATTATCTTCTCTGCACTGGCTCCCTGTGAAATCCAGAATAGAATTTAAAATCCTTCTCCTCACCTACAAAGCTCTTAATGGTCAGGCACCGTTGTATCTTACAGAGCTCATAGTGCCTTGTTACCCCACTAGAACGCTGCGCTCTCAGAATGCAGGGTTTCTTGTGGTTCCTAGAGTCTCCAAAAGTAGAATGGGAGCCAGAGCCTTTAGCTATCAAGCTCCTCTCACGTGGAATCAGATCCCAGTTCGGGTTCGGGAGGCAGACACCATCTCCACATTTAAGAATAGGCTGAAGACTTTCCTCTTTGATAAAGCTTATAGTTAGGGCTGGCTCAGGAGAGTCCTGAACCATCCCTTAGTTATGCTGCTATAGGCCTAGACTGTCGGGGGACTTCCCATGATGCACCTCTCTCTCTTCACCTCTGTCCTCCTCTCCATCCGTATGCATTCGCATCCCATAAATGCATGTCACTAACTTGACTTCTTCCCTCTCCCGGAGTTTTGTGCTTTGTCGTCCGTCTCTTCTTTCTTAGTGTCACTTTCAGCAGGTATTTCAGTGTCCGGAGATGTATCTGGATCGGTGACTATGGCGACCTGCTGGGGCAGTGCTGCTGTGTCTATGGTGCAGGGGACGAGTGGCTCGGGTCCTGCTCGTTGGGCTCCACCTGGAGCTGCTCGGTTGTCTGTCTGGACCCATCATCTTTCCTTATGTTTTACCACCTAAACATTTCTAACATAATAATATATACTATTTCGCCATCATGGCTGTATATGTAATAGTTTTGATGCTATAAATCTATTCTGTACTTACGACATCTATTGCATGTCTGTCCGTCCTGGGAGAGGGATCCCTCCTCTGTTGCTCTTCCTGAGGATTCTATCATTTTTTCCCCTGTTAAAAGGGTTTTTTTTGGGTAGTTTTTCCTTAATCGAATCGAGGGTCTAAGGACAGAGGGTGTCGTATGTTACAGATTGTGAAGCCCTTTGAGGCAAACGTGATTTGTGATACTGGGCTATATAAATAAAATTGAATTGAATTGAATTGAATTTGGGGTTCAGTATCTTGCTCAAGGATACTTCGACACATGGCTCGGGGAAGCCGGGATCAAACCGCCGACCTTCCGATTGGTAGACGACCCGCTCTGCCACCAAGCCACAGCCGCCCCAAATACCACATAGAAGGAAATTTAATACCCAATTCACCAGCCGAAGTATGATGGAAAACCAGTGGGGACGATAAGGCCGAGAACTATTTAGCCAAATTTTTCTCAGTACTTCCCAGCAGCATATAACAATAATTCTAAGTTATATTTTAAATGAGTGCGACCCGGAACCAGAACGGATGGATTAACCAACGAAACATTAATACATCAAGCTCATGTAGGTTTTTCCTGCGATCGAGACTTGCCCAGATGAGCTTAGCTGAGCAGTGCGGCAACATTCGCACTTTATAAATGTTTAACCTCTCCCGACAGCCTACAATCAGGTACAAACACAACTTCTAATTAATATTACTGCCTAGCGCAGACAAGAGACTATATTCAAGATTTTAGGGAAATTTCAAACTTTAATACCTTCTAAGGCCTTTTTTTGAGGAAACTAAATCTGCTGCTTTTTAAGACTTTTCAGACCTGCAGATTGGGAGATGAAACATTTCCACTTCAAACTCTCCAGTAGAGGATCTGACGAGGAGGCTGGATAAGTGCGAGTGTGTCATTGGGGTTATCATGCTGGCACCTCCCATCACAGATGTTTCATTGTATTTTACCGAAAACACCTCCAGAAGGCTCGGCAGTAAATTCTGGCATCACACCGACCCACCCCCCCCTCTATCTGAAAGGATCTACTGATGAATAACAAAGCCACAGGGCTGCACATCTATCATTTTCTTCATGAATTATTAGCATTATTGACCATAATTAAGTATTGGCATGATCGGGGCTGAACGCTAAAGCAGAAGGCAGCGAAAGCTGCAGGATCAGGGCGTGAACTCAGGTCAGATCTCTGTCATTCCTTCAGAATGACTCTCCAGACCTCCGGGGGGGGTTCGGGAGCAGACAGACGGACACTCGCTCTCAGCCCCCTCCGGAGTCGGGCAGGGACGCAGATGCTCCTCTGCTATTCTGGGAAATGGATTCCAGCAATGAATTTATACACAAAAGGGCAAAATGGTGGTGGAGGAGGAAGTGGAACAAGCAGGGCTTTGTGAATGCAGCTAAAAACAAGGATGTTAAATATTTCTCACGCTTGTTAGTCTCAAGAAACTCGGGAACAAAAACAAAACCTAACAAAGGCTCAAATGATTGGGTGTAATGCGAAAGGTGTTGCTCGCAGTGATGGACTTGCAGAGAATTTTCACTTGACTACCTTTTGGTTACAGACATGACCCTGGGCTCTTCTGAAAGAGCTGTTTGAGTTTACTTATACAAAGTCAAGTTTAGTCACCAAATTTACAGCAGTTCAAATATGGTAACGCAAGTAGTTTTTTTTTTACTGCCCTGTATGCACGCCTGGTACAAAACAAACAACTTTTGCTGGAGTGATATTTGGCTCTTGAAAGCCTTTTTTACTGACAGAATCGTGAAACTGCTTTTAAATAAATGTATATTTTGTCAACTTGATTAAGAATTTAACTGGATGCTGCTTGTTAAGGGGTTTTAAACGGTTTGGGTTCAGTCTCAGTGCTCTCATTAACCTTGCTTCCAGACACTGCAGGCAGTTATTTTAAGCAAAAGTGTCCAATAAACCAACTGTACACTACCTGCTCGGCGCCCAACAGCAGACTGACACAGTTAGCGACTAGCTGGTGAACACAGCGGAGCGTTTAGCAGCTAAAGAGCCACATAGGTCCTTCATGAGTTGGTGGAGACCAAAAACTGGTGGACAGAAACATTACCTGTAATTATAACTTAGCTCCGTTTCTCCTAGATGTGTATACTGGCCACTGTTTGCTAACAAGTTCAACACTTTGTACTTCACACTTATTTATATGTTTGTACGTACTGGTACTTAATATATAATGTTTTTCTGACCTGTATTATATATTTTTTTGCTTAGTAATTTTATTCTTGTGTGCACTGTCGTGACAGTGAGCTGCTGTTACAAAGAGTTTCCCCTCGGGGACCAAAAAAGTATTTCTGATTCTGAAAAGACAATCACACAGGCTGCAAACAAACCTGCAGGTCACACGAACTTTGAAAGAGACAAGGAAGGCGAGCGGTTAAATTAGGTTTTAAACTGTCCGTTTTAAACGGCCATCACAGTTTACAGACCAAGATCCTGCTTCTACTTTGACCTATTGTGCATACGATAGTTGTGTTTACAGTGTTCCTGTGCACCGAGGGATTATTACCAACAGTTAAGAAGGGCTGTGATCATGCGACCACTTGTGTTTCTTGACCGGACAGATTGTGTTGGTTTTTGTGCTGCACACACTTGAAACATTTAAAAAAAAAAAAAAACACATCAACACATTTGTACCTCAATTTAAAACCATGATTACAAACTACTCCACACTTGAACGTAATTGTGCTCTGTTGCTGTCCGTTTGTTTTCTCGTTACTTTGTGTGTATTTATTGTGTTGAACTCTCGACATCATTGGAAATGAGAGCATGCCCTGTTTCCTCGAGATTTAAATAAACGAATGAACCATAAGTCGCTTGAGATAATTTTCATTTACAAGAGAGACCTGGGCGAAATGGCAGCGTGAAGGGTGCGTTCTAGGGATGCATCGTGCTCCCAGATCTCAGCTTTCACTTTTTGCGAGTACAATCATATCATAAAGGAGAGGAATTACGGCCAAAACTGTAAAAATAAGACCCATAAGAACTCAAATTACTAGAATCAGTGTGAGTGAAATCTGAGCTCAAGTCTTTAAATTCAGTTTTAATCATCACTTTGAACCGTCGACAGCAGAGCCGCTAGTGAAATGGAGAACCTGAGGAGAATATAATCCCCTCTCCACCGCGGCGCTAAGTGAAACTTTCCGGGTCGAGGGTCAACGCCAAACGTCCTACAATCAAAAACACCGCGTGGTTACTTGATACTTCACGGCCCGAGTCCCAACAGGTGGACGCGGTGACGGACGGTTCAAGGAGAAGAACTTCCAATTAAAAAGGATTCCAGATGCGACTCGTGTGACTGGGCGCAGCTCCAATTATTAACAACCAAAGAACCAAACAGCTGCTGTCAACGAGTCTGAAAGCCTTCAGCTACACAAAATTAAAAACGGAGTAAGATCTGATGCTGATATTTGCCAGATACACGCCTGCTTTCCTGCTTAGTATAATCCAGTTTTGGAGTGGAGTGGAAACTCTGCTTCATCCTTTACAGAACCTGCTATCCCGTACCTGATCGGAAATACACGATTGGACCTGAAAACAACTTGTAAGTTTAAATCTGCTCCAGTTGAAAAACTAAAGTTATAACTACCCAAAAAAACTAAACAAAATTAAGCTCCATTTTTTAAAATCTGAATATAGTATCAAATCCAGCTGAATCCTTTTAAATTTCTTATTGAATCGTTTCTGAGCGAAAAATAAGCCACCTTCAGATTTCAGGCACCCCAGTGGGTGGTTAAGAATAAAAATCCTTTAATAAATACGAGCTAATACATATAAAAATGCAGCAAAGCCCATTGGCAGACGTGTCTTCCTCAGGGAGTCTTGACATACAAACCAGTAAGCACAGCTTTGTAACGATAAGTCCAGTACGTGGCAGAAAAGCGTCATCTTTAAAGTCACTTCTTTAACCCTCCAAAAGCACCACCGGGCGCAAATAATGTTTAAAAATATAAAATGATAAAACAGTATTTAAAAACTACAACTCAAAGCTCTACACTGCAAGAAATACAAACTCCGATAAAAAGGCACCCCAAAAGATGTTAACATCTGGCGAGCGATGGCGAACAGATGAAAGTCAGCGCTGTAGGTTAATTCCGCCTCATTTACAGTTCAATCAACGAGCATTCTCCGGGTCAAATAAACAAATTAAACTATATCCTCTGGAGCCAAATGTCCACCTAACAAACTTTTAAGCATTGCTTCCTACCAATAAAAAGAGAGAAGATTCTAGTCTAAACTTTACAGATCCTGGTATTTAACCAGCTTGGAAAGGGACCCAAAATGTGGCAAACTATCTGAGCACAATCCAACACAAGTGGGACAGTAATAAGTAATAAATAAGGACCTTTCTTTAGGGAGGAGAAGATTTCAGAGCATTAAATAAAATATAATATTCACAGAAAATGTGTGAATCTGCCAGGAGCCTTCCTCGGCCTCTGCGTGGCCTGAGGAGACCCCCGACAGACTGAACTGGTCTGGGAATATGGAGGTCTGGGCGGGACGCAGGATCGCCTGCACGTTTGCTTTCCAAAGCACCTGTTGCTCAAAACTCTGCATGTGTGCAGAGACGTGCATCTTATGTGGAAAACATTCGGAGCACTTGATTGAATGGATACAATCTGGATAAGTCATCACATTAGGAGGCAAGAGAACAGCTGATATTTACAGCCAGTATTGATCCAGCCCCTGAAAAATCTGCTTCTTCTACTTTAGTAACGTTGTGACAGAAACTGACAAAAGCTCCCCACTCATCCAAACAATGCAAAGCAGCACAAGTGGCCTGGGTGTGGACCCATTAAAAAAATAAATAAATAAATAAATAAATAAAAGTAAAGTTAAAAAAAAAGTGATTGGTGGAATATCTCCGCCCCACAGCCACAGCAGCCTAAATGCTGGACATTAATAACCCCCACTACCGGCCGGGTGTGGACGATGGGGGAGGGGCGGACGCCTCCTCCAGGACAGCTGGGTGCATAAAAATAAAAGCCCCTGACCAGCTGTGACTCTGAGAAATGTCCCACCACCTCGACCAGCACCGCCACACCCCTGACTCACCACAAATCGGCTGCCATTAAATATGCAGACAAATGGAGGGGTTTCTAAATTTATACAAAACGCACACACAACTCCGGTTTAATTACATGGGCGAAGGTCTGAATGCAAGATGACTGCAGCACCAAGTGGTTAGGCAGAGATGCATTATGGGACTTGTGGTGAGAGGTAGGAGTGTGTATTTAAGTGGCTGCTGTAACAGGGTGGGCATCAACACACATTAAGGAGAATTAGAAGTTGTCCTCAAAGTCTGGAAAAGTTATTTTTAAGTTTCGTGCTTTTCTAACCTTTTTTTTTCTCTTACAGATTTCTTGAATGAATCTATGAAAATACATGCTCAATTGATATAAAAAAAGAGCCGTGTTTTAATTAGAGTTGCAACAATTAGTTGATTAATCAATGGCCAGAAAATTGATATGCAACTATTTTGGTAATCGAGTCATCATTTAAGTAAACTTTCAAGCAACAATGCCAAACATTTTATGGTTTCAGCTCCGAAATTGAGAGAATGTGCTGCTTCTTCCCGCCTTACGTGTTGGTAGGCCAAAACAAGACATCCCGTTGGGTTCTGGGAAATCGCGGTGGACACTTTTCGCTGTTTTCTGCTGTTCATTGATTAATCAGGAAAATAATAAGCAGCTGAATCGATATTGAAAATGCTGATTAGTTTTAATTTGACTGTAGTCTTGAAACTTACCTGCAGGAGATCACTGAGGTCCAGCAGCATGTCTGAGAAAAACCAGTTAAGGCAACTGGTTTCCAAAATAAGAGTTAAAATTAATTGGTAATGATTTTGTTTTTGCCACAGAAGACAAAACAGTGAGAGACCGAAAGCTCATAAAATCATCTTGACAAGGAAATCCACACCAGACTCTACACTCGTCAAATCAAACGACAAAATTACCTAAAAACATATTTCAATTTGTTACTGTCTCAGTGTGAGCACACTACTGTATATACTCAAATCAAAACCTGCTAAGATACTCTAGTAAGCCAGAGCCTTTGTCACATAGACTGATTAAGAATTAGACATCGGAACGTACTAATGTCATAATCCAATTTTTTGCACCTAATCCTTTAAGTATTTGTAAATAGTCTAATATTTTCTATTTGTCATAAAATGTCTGTCAAATGTTTCCCAACATAATACAGAAACACAGAGAGTAACAAGGCTACAGTAAGACAACATAAAGTTAGTAAAGTAACGTGAATGTATTCGACAGCAGAAAAGCTCCTCTTAAAGAAAATACAAGTTGCAAAAAAGCTATAAAATGATGAAAGATATTGTGTGTAATATCTTTGCAGAGGAGTGTCATGTGGCAGAAAACTTTGGAGAAGATTTATACATTTATCTCCAGCTCAGAGTTCAGGATCTGTTTTCAGGTCAGGTTAACCTGTAACATGCCGCTTCAAGAGTCAAACTTTCCCAGGTTTAGCAGTGTCTGGATCCAGTTACTTCCATGCTGTCATTCTCTCAATAGTTTTACATTTAAAAAGTGTAGTTTATGACTTCACTGTACAGCTGTGACAGTGAATCTAATGAGACACCGAACAGTCACCTCTGACCAGACGCCTCTAAATATACCGACGGACCTGTCGCCTCCCCGACTGTGACCTCACACAAACACGCCTGCCTCTGGACATCCCATCCTCCCGGCGCTTGGACACGTCGGTCTCCGTGGCGACGGCGTCTCCGTGGCGACCCGTCTCCAGGCTGCCTGGGCGGATTAGTGGGGCTCCTCTGAAAAGGCCTCACAATGGAATTAGCTGCAGTGCAAATGAAATGGGGAAGATAATCCCAGCACACGCAGTCTGGAGATTACAGACGACTCCCTTAATCAGGAGAAAAAAAAAAAAATAAAAAATCAATGACAGCAGGTCCTTCCACACATCTGGGTCCACCGAGGAAATAAAAAAAAATAAAAAACACGTGCACCTTTATTTGGTGCAAGGGGAAGGACAGATAGGGGACGACAATCCCACTAAACTCACTTATTCAGATATCCAGAGAAATGGGTATTTAAACTGATGCAGTCACATGACAATGTCATGCGGCATATAAAGAGCTGCAAGAGTAGAAAAGTGTGTCGCTTTGCACAACAATCGGTACAGATTTCAACCTTCGTTAACTTGTTAAATGTGTACATGTTTGACTAAGGCTGCTGCTAAACATCACAGCCTCTCCTCCACAGCAAAACTAAGTCTCATTGTTTTGTACTTGAGCGGATTAACGTTTTTAAAATACAAACTAAAACAAAGATCGAGTGGTCTGCTGTGACGCTGTATGCACATCCTATTGAAACACTAAAATCACCATTAAGTGGATTATTAAGATGTGGTGACAACACAGCTAACTAGGGTTAGCTTTAAGCCTCCCACCAATAGGTGTTAACAAATATATTATCATCGCAATCATAAACAAGCATCCACCCGAGACCCCCACTAAGAGCTTGTGTTTTTCTTGCCTCATCTAACTTGTTTTTACTAATGTTGCCATGTTCCTGGACCTCAGCAATACACCGATGAGTACAATGGCATCACAGCTGATAAAAATGATGGCCATCACTAAGAAATGAGGCATTTAAAAAAATAAAACTAAAAGTAAGTACTCTAACTGAAAGAAGCAAAGATACAGTAGATTTATGGGGAAGCTGGACTAAAACAGATTATCACTATTGGCAGAAGAGATGTGACCAACTGTATCAACAAATGAAGTGTCAATACTTGACTGTCATTTATCAAGTTTCTGAATGCTGAGTGCCACAGCTGGACCGTGAACTGACATGATTGATGGGGTAGTGGCATTTTTGTTTTGATTTGACGGTTTTAAGTGTTGCATGGATACATACAGACATCTGTTTTGGGGATAATTTCCCTCTCTAGAGAAGCGACGAAGAGGAAAACGAAGGCAAAAATCAGGAAGGAAGGAAAGGGGAGTACAAAGAAGTTCTAAGGAATGTCGGGAAGACAATGAAGTGGATGGAAGCAAAGCCGTTTAAGTTGCAGTCTGAACGGCGACACAAAATCCACACGGTTTATCGCTGTTAAATTAAACTCCAGATTACACTGATGTTTCCTTTTCACGTTTTTCTTCTGCCTTCGTGTTTGTCCTGATCCTCCCCTGCGACAACATTACAGACTCACCCAGCTGTGGAAAAGGAAGTGAGCGGAGCTATTTTTACCCCAGCCTCACTCCTCCAAACACGCACAAACAGACAGGCCTACACTCTCACACAAAAGCCTGGTAAACAATGCAGCAGGAAGGCATTAAACCCTCTTCGGCCCTCTTTCATTAGGTAAACCTATCCCAGCAGTGCTGTGTTGTCGTTACGTAACACAATCATCCTCGGAGGCGAAGTGAGTCAGGAGTAAACTGACAACAGCACAAAAACCAGAGAGCCGCCCTGCTTATGAAAAAAGGATGAACCTAAAAGTCCCATTATCCTGACGATGGCACATCGCCGCTCTCGACTTCAATAAGCTGCCGTTAGCAGATTATGAAACATTAAGAAAGGCAGTGGCCTCAAAAGTAACCCGCAGACTTTGATGTGCCATCCTCCATCAGGTTAAGATGCAGGTCGGCAAATTTAACGTGCAACTTTGTCTCAGCTAACACCAAACTTCTGCTCAGCTGTTGGACGTGTAATTAAATAAAAAGTGTCTCCTCGGCAGCTCTGTTCACCTGTGGGACGTTTGTCTTTGATCAGGTTTCCTTTCAGAAGTGATTTTCCCCAATTTGTTACAACATTTAATTAGACACTCAGTCCGCAGCAGGCCGATGGCTAACTTGGTCTCTGTACTGCTGGCTGCTTTAACTTGTCCATATATAAGAGTCCTTAGCACGTTCCGTTTTCTATTTACAGGCTTATGCCATATTCTATATCTCAGTAATGTCAATACATTTTTTAATAGTGTCATCCTAATTGTCAATCCTATTGTTTTTTTACTTTCTCATTTCCTTTTAAGATGTATGAGATCATGGGTTTTGGGACTACAGTTCCCATCATGCTTTGGGCGATATATAAACAGGACGTATGATGTTACCATGGAACCAGTGAATTCATTGTGGGCTACACCTTGTGCCCATTTCTTTAAGTCTGTATTTGTTTATCAAGTTTATGAGTCTGGACTATTTAGCTATTGGCAGTTATTGTTTACCCTGTTGCCATGGATACAGACAGTCATCTGTCTTACTTTTCATACTGTAGAAATTGCCTACATCTGATAAGTTAAAAAGTGTTTTTTACATGATTTCTCAGCAGATTTATGATATTGTGTGCGCGTTCTGGTTAGAACAGGTTAAATTAACGAGGAGGGCGGTGACATTTGAATCAAAATGCAGAAGTTGCGTAGTAAGGATTAAGCAAGAGAGCCAACTGCTCAAGGGCAGCTGCTTTAGCTGGTTGAGCCTACAACCCGACGTCAGAGCGGATGCATAACATCGACCTTGGGCGAGTCAAGATTCCCTGCGCAGTTTCCACTACAAAGAAACTGTTTGTCTAGATTCAGCGTTTCCGACCAAAACTTGTGTAACATTTTGATGTGAAAGAAAAGAGAATGCACAGTAAGGATACGTGGCGTTCCCTCGGTCCGGCATACCATGTAGAGGCAGGCGGCAACAACGTGGGGCGACTTGCGGCCGCGGGTCAGGTGTTTGGAGAGCGCCATCTTGTAGAAGTTGAAGGCCGTGTCCAGACAGTGCTTGTTCATCTGCAGCTGGTGACCCAGAGTGTTGATGTTCTGTCTTGCTGAAGAGACACACAAATACAAAAAGCACGTCAATTCACTGCGACCACTTTCATTAAAACATGTACAAGTAGTCGTAATAAACTTTATTTATATATTTATAACTTTTCTTAACAAGCGCATTACAATAGAATGGAATATTAACAATGAATATTACAAAAACTTTGGCCTGACTGTGACATTAGAGGGGGAATAATTAAGATTCCTCCTTTGGTGATGATACATTTTCACGTCTTGGATTCAAGATACCTCGTCATTGATCAAAGTGATTGTCAAGAGAAGTTTGACCTGATGGTGGCGCTAGACAAAAGCAGGGAGTCAAGAAAATCTTTTGGAATCGACAAATAGTTCGTTTATCTATGCATGAGGTCAAAGAGCAAACCACATCAGAGGGGATCTATGAACTCAATATTGTCTTAATGTTAGTTGGTCAGTTTGGTTAATTATTTTGGAAACATTCTTTTGTGTCATAATTGTCAGATAAATACAATAATGATAAAAAAAAAAAAGACATTACATTAAAAAAGGACAGGCATCACACAGCACAGTGCCCCACAACAACAATCAAAAAGCAACAGACAACAATCCCTTAAACTCAAATAGCTAAAGGTTTTTGTACGTCTCTGTACAGCTAATGTTCCAGATCTGAGGATGGTGTCTGGGTTCAATCAGTAATGTCTGGATGACAAAACGCGATACAGCACACAAGCGACCAATCTGAGAGACTAAGCGTCAGAAAGGGATCTCTTAACGGCCACAATGGCCAAGAGGAATGATGACGGCGTCCGATAACCATTTCAGAATACATATGAGCATGTAAATATTGTTTTAAGACCACTTGTAAACACACGGGGACGTTCAGAACAGGGGCCCTGTACTATGAAGCACGTTCAACATAACCCGGATCTCTTTCCGTAATCTGGCTTCACTAACCCCGACAACCATAAATCAGCATAAGCAGGTCACACGACGCTGGTTATCAACTCGGTAAATCAACAACTGGGTATCCCCAATCCTGCCACGAGCACGTACACAT
>CM022480.1:4227024-4258826 GCA_011952105.1 Coreoperca whiteheadi
GACTGTGTGAACGTGTAAATTAATTAATAGGCTTATTATATCACTGCTCCATCATTAGGGCACGACATCTGACTATAATTATAATAACGATAAAGTTTATTTGTATAGCACTCATCAAAACCAGCGATTACAAAGTGCTTTACACATAATAAAATACAGAGTGAATAAGTAGGCAGGCAAAGGGAAGAAAAGAGGAATAAAACAAAGGATGATTAAAAACCATAAGTAAAAACACCAAGGATAAAACGTAAAGACAACAGGTGAATTAAAACTTTAATCTAGAGCAGCGCAAGACTCAAATACAACGTCAAGAATAAAGTATAATGCAACGCTATGGTTAAAAAAAATAAACCTAAATATTGTAAGGAAAAATATGGGACGGTAGGAATATTTGTATATGCCATTAAATTAATGTGTTGCTGAGATTTATTCTTATTTGAGCAATTTAGCCTTAGTCTTTGAGCTGCACCCCGAGCGGTGTGAAACTGACTGGGGCGCAAACAAGATAAAACTACAGTCGTCATTCAAAGCGGTAACGAGGCTCCCTTTCATATCTCATGAAAGTACAGGGCTTCAGTGCTTCAGTCTCTTGCAGGACAATATTGGGATATTAAAGCACGAGGGTTTTGTCGGCCTTGAACACTCTCGCCCTCCTAAGAGATCCTCTCACGATCCGAGGAACAAGCTTTTGTTTATTTATTTACTTTGTGCACCGAGCTCCACGGCATGTTCAATGAATGGCGATGCCGTTTTCCAAGAGAACTGATTAGTCAGTAGCCAATGTAGGCGGTGGTTTTATACCCATTGATCTGTTGTCTCCAACATAAACCTGCTCCGGGGCAGGTTAGGTGTTCAGCATAAGTTAAGCGGCTGGGCGATATGGCTGAAAACTGTATCACGATATAAGTGTTTCAAATCGGTTAATATCGATAATTGATATTTATTAAAAACAAGGACCAGGAGAAAAAATACATTTAAACATTTTTATTTTAAATGAAACATTTCTCTGATTACAAACCGCCAGTTATACAGGCACAACCATGAAAAACACTAAAAAATTTAAAATGTAAACTTAAGTTATAAATCACAATGAACACTTAATTATCTTTTAACATTAAAGTGCAACATTAAAGAATATGTAAGAAATGCTTATTGAAGTGTAATAAAATAGTCAAGTACTTGGCTGACAATATTTCTTGCTGCACAGATTCTTTGCACATTACAGACAGCTTGGGAATGGAATGGATGAGATTTTTATAACCTGGCTTCTCGACAGTGCTCAGCGGAAGCATGTCTTCGGCTATATGATATGCTACTGCCTCCGTTATTTCTTTGTTTCGTTTCGTGTGATTTGTCACATGGCACTGATGCACAGTAGCTCTCCATTGTGGTCTGCTGCTTGTGCGGTGTTGCAGATGTTGGACGATGCTGGCGAATATGGCTGTGCACCAAAGGGTGAGCGCGGCTAAGGTGGTAAAACAAGTTTATAGTATTCCCAGTCTTTGCGGGGACGACTGTCTTGCACAATTTGTAGTACAGGCCTCTGGACAAGACCATGTCTGGGGGAAAAAAAAATCATTTATTTACCTTCAGAGATCTTGCCATACCACTTACACGGTTACTATATCTATTAATAATTTCTCAATTGATTTTCTGTGATATAAAATTTACCTGTCATGAAAAGAGGATGTCATTTTTATTTACTTAACATAAGTCTAGCCTCCTCTCGCCTAGTTTGACGTCTACTGGATGGTCCACGGCACTGAATCCGTCTGTCTCAGGCTCCTCGTGCCTGATCACATTTGCAGGTCATGCTGTTATTGAAACACAGCAAGCTTTGATTGGTCCCGTGTAGTCTCACATGTGTCCATGCCAAGTCAGAAGACGTTAAGGTGTCGTGATCATTACGACTATGGAGAAAGACAGGGGGCGGCTGTGGCTTGGTGCAGAGCGGGTCGTCTGCCAATCGGAAGGTCGGCGGTTCGATCCCTTTCCCCCCCCATCCATGTGTCGAAGTATCCTTGAGCAAGATACTGAACCCCAAATTGCTCCCGAAGCTGTGCGAATGATTAGTTTAATTTGTACTGATGGGCAGTTAGCTCCTGCCATCAGAATGTGTGTGTATGGGTAAATATGTAGTGTGAAAGCGCTTTGAGTAGTCCGACGACTAGAAATACAAGTACTTGCTATACAAGTATAGTCCATTACAATTACAAATCTTATGTAGTCTGATGGGGACATTAACACTCACGTCATTACACGAGCACATAAACATTACCGTATGCAAACACACCTGTAGATAAGCACAATGGTTCCATTATACACAGACGCGTGCAAACGCAAATGCACGAGCACACATAACTATGTCTTCACACGGCACACGTGCTCCGCCATTAGATACACATCACACTGCACAAACCGTTCAGGTGCAGCAGCAGGTGGACTCGAGACAAAAGAATTTGTAATTACTGCCCCAAAGCCGTGTGTGTGCCCACACCTTAGTTCATGAACTCGGCTGAGCTCAACATGCTGAGTATCCTCATACAAACAAACGCGCGTCTAGGAATGTGAGAGGCTCTGAGCTCATCGCGTCTCGCCATGCTGTTCAGCTTAAAGCACTTTCTGATCTGAAACCAGCAGATTTCAACATCCGCATGACACATACGTTACACAGACACATCCTAAACCACGTCTGGGTCTCATTTTTCTGTTCTGAATCTGTCCCCCATTATTCCAGTAGAATGATGTCCACACAGCTCCTGCGCTGACCCAGATGAAGATTATTGGTTTGGAGGACGAGAAAACAATCTCAACCCAAGGTCTATTTAGAAGGAGCTCTGGGGCTTACGATTATAGCACATGGATCTTCTTTAGCAGATGAAAATTGCCCGGTTGTCACAGAAAAGTAGATGGCTAGCTATTAACTTTGTGTAGGCAACATCACCATAACAACAAAGCAAAAACAAAAAACAACCCAAGTGAACATTCCCTCTGATCAGGCCAGATCGGGACAGTCCCCTCCGACTGAGGGGGTTTATTCTGATTGCGCTGTTATTCCCTGTTAGTGGAATGTTAGGGTCCATGTAAACGCGGCTAATGCGGTTTCCTCAAGCTCAAAGTCACGTCACTGAATTGCCCCTTTAAAAAGGAAGCTAAACAAAAGAATAAATGCAATACAAAAATACATTTAAAATATAGACAAATCCAGACACCATCAAAAATACAAACCAAAGACCTAGTGGCAAAGGACCAAAAGACCCCCCCCAAAATATAACGCAGAAATGTAATAGCATGAGTATCTGTAGCTTTGGTTAGAACCAGCTACTGTGAAGATAAAAATAGTTAATTGCTACCCTAATTTCTACCAAGTTGTGTCATGGATAGTGGAAGTAAGTAAGTGAAGTAGGGCAGACACTCAGCGCTGCAGCTGTAATTAGGTTTAAAACTTTTTCTGCCCTTTACATGACTCTTCAGCTCAAACCCCAAAACAGCGACTCATTCCTTAATAAGAGCCTCTAAATAAATTAATAAATAAATAACCCCTCATAACATTTACATGAACAAAAACTGGGACACCCTGAAGCACAGTGGCATTTATACATCCACAGGATCTGATTAAACTATCTGGGGAGCTATTTATATGAGCATTTACAGACACCTGGATGAGAAAATACGTAAAGAGTGGTCCGGTTGATCATGAGCCTGTCATTATTAAATCAGGACATCCCCAGTCACACACACACACCAGCGCAGTCCAATTCAACCCACAACGTCACCAGAAGGAAAACATGGCGCGCATGTTTGTTGTGTCCATATTTGCATTCTTTATGCTACGCTAAGTTAACTGGCTTTATTACCAAACAGACATGAGCAATGGATCGATGTTCTTATCTAACCTCATGCAAGAACGCATGTGTCCCAAAATCTCGAACTTTATAAAAGTTTATCCGGGCCGTAGTTTCTCCAAACTTTGTGATGATAATGACTTCACTATGACAAACAGGGCAAAGGAGCAATTTGAGGTACCAATAATGTGACAATACTATAAAACTACTGGTTACGTCATAAAAAGGTGTACTGCAAACCAAGTTTGTGATACGGTCTCATTTTAATACGAATGGGATGTTACAAAACTAATGCCATGATTGATATAACTATTTGTCAACTCCGCCATGACAGTAGCGCTGAAACAATTACTCGATTAATCTATTAGTTGATCAGCCTATTTTAATAATCGATTAATAATTTTTGAAGCAAAAATAGAGAAACAATGTCTAACATTCTCTAGTTTTAACCTCATGTCATGTTATTTTAAAAGAGGTTAAAATCTTTGTGTTTGAACAAAACAAGACATCTGACGACATCACCTTGGTCTCTGGGAACGTGTTGCAGATGATGAAACTAATCATTAGTTGCAGCCCTACGTGGCAGCACGTTAATAATACAGTATCACGTCAGGAGGACCTTGCTGCTTCCTGCCTTTAGTAGGTAGACTCGCCCTCTCTCGAGTAGGACACTTCAGAAAATCTTATCACTTAACCGTCAGAGCCTTAAAAAGGGCAGAAACAATCGCCTACTTACAAATCTTGCAAAAACGAAGCCACATTCGCCTTTACTCGGAGCCGTGATTGTGACCTAATGAATGTAATAAAATATCAACTCTCTTTTGGCTCTACCTGGTGAAGGAAGTGCAGCGGTCAGCAGCTAAAGAGCCAGATCTTTAACTTTGTCTGCTGTTTGGTTCCCCGGCAGGTAGCGTACAGTGGGGTTTTGCCTCATAATCGTTACATCATTATAGTCCTACACCTTCCAGCTCTTCATCCAGATTAATGGGAATCAGACAGCCATTCAGTTTTTACGGCAGCTCCAATTTGGGATGCAGACTGTTCAGAAAAAGTGTGTTTTTCCACACATACATCTTTGCCTGGAGCCACTTTTAAAGCTACATTTAAAATTCCAGTCATCACGCCTACACTGCAGCGCACTGTGGACCGACACACGGGGGACTGGTGATACATTGCTGCCCAACACAAATACAGAAGGAGGTGGGGGTTTGTGCTCCCAGATATGAATCAGGCGGCGTTCAGACCGAGGAGGCGCAGACGGCCGCTGGGGAAAGTTTCAGGAGGAGAGAAAAAAATAAAAAATAAACTAAAGACGAAGAGGTGTGGTTTCTCTGAGACGCCTGCAGACTCCGAGCCACAAACGGCCATAAATCTCCCCACAGACCTTAGAGACACACACACACACACACACAGCATGACAAGCCTATTCCCACTGAAATATCGGCAATCACACACAGTATAACACACCATGTATTCTCACACACAGGAGTAGTTCGACACTTTGGGAAACCTTTGAGACGGTCGATACCACTCATGTCTTTACGTTAAATATGAATCTGGAGCCAGCAGCCAGTTAGCTTAGCTTAGCATGAAGACTGGAAATGGGGGGAAACCGCTAGCCTGGCTCTGTTCGAATGTAACAAACACGCCTACCAGCACCTTTAAAGCTCACTAATAAATCAGGTGGGTTTAATCCGTACAAATAGGACAATTTGTGATTTTACGGGCGCTGGTAGACGGGTTGTTGCCTATGGACAGAGCCCGGCTAGCAGTTTTCCCTTTTCTAGTCTTTATGCTAAGCTAAGCTTCTCCTGGCTCCAGCTTCAAATTAACCATATAGAAATGAGAGCAGTATTGATCTTCAGACATTCCCAGCAAGAAGAAGGCTACAGTAATGAGCGTATTTATACCAAAATCTAAAATTATCCCTGTAAGCAGTGTGTGACAGTGATATAACCCCTACTTATACACACATACAAACAGTGGAACAAAAATGTCCTAAAGAAAGCCTCTATCCACACACACACACACACCACATTTAAATACTTTTTTCCTCGTGCACACACGTAGTCACAGAATACAACAGAAGTATTCCCCAATCCTCATATCTCTCAAAACACACACACACACACACACACACACAGTGATTGAACTAATCCGTTATCCACACACACTCACTCACTCTCTCTCGCATTACTCAGCGTCTGCTGCAGTCTGACAGCTCTGTGACTCTCGCGCTGAAACATCATCATCGAAGCAGACTGCCGTCGCCGCGGTAGCCAGCTGCTCGCCCTCCTATCCGAGCGCTGGCTCGCAGCCCGGCAGCCTGCCAACCGTTTTTGTTTTGTTTTTTGTCTCCTCCCGCAAGTTGCTGACATGTTTCAAGACCAGTGTTGTTTGTGATAAAACTCCTGTGTCGGCGTGAGGTCGGGGGGCACGACATACACTTACAAGGCCCCTCAGGGTCCCTCCAGGGGGCCCAGAAGAATGAGTAACAGGTCGATTTGACATCTAGAGGATGATAGATCTTACACTGGCTTATCACAGATCAAAGACAAATCAAAAAGTAACAACTCTCTTGGAATAAGTCACTTCTAAAGTTTCAGTTTGATTTCCTCCCTAAAATCTCTCCTAACAGAGTCGTCTTACAGTCCAGCTGCCAACATCCGAATGAGTGAAGCTGAAGTGATAAAAACCTGCCACCCTCCTCTACACGTTTGTTTTATAGAAAATGATTTAATCTATATTTGATCATGTGTAAACATAACAGTCTCCCAAATACTTGATAGAATTGCACATCAAAGATAAGGCAGTCAGAGCTACAATTACAACACTGTCATCGCCGATCATTAAGTATCATGTCTCGATCAACAGTAAAAACTGTGATTTTAGGTTGTTTGCAATAATAACACCGCAAATTAACTATCCTTCCTAATTCTTGACCACAATGACTACAGAAAGCATAATAACTAATTTCATCACAATGTGTTATTTGCTGCAATGAATAACCCACAGAAACACTGAATATGCAGGATATTACAGTTTATAAAAACATGTATCAAAGCAGTGAACAGAAAAGGCTGCGACTTGAAAAGGTGCATCTACGAGGAGTTCTTTGAACAGCATAAAAAAAAAAAAAGGTAACTCTGCTCTGAAAATGCTGAAAAGCCTTTAATTACTCAGCTGTTGTGTCAAACATGTTGCAACACAGCTGCTTTCAGAAGAGAACGTTTACATGCGATACACAATAAGTGAAGATTAAAACAGAATATACTGTATATACATGCACATGAACTAAGGCTGAAAAAGTGCTGATTATGAACAACATATTAGGAGTTGGTTTTTTTCCCCTACATCCGTCAGGAAGATGAAAAGTTATCTTACATTTATCTGTGTGCTAAATAAAAGTGTCTATAAAACAAAAACTGTACATTTAGGTGTGTACAAATGATTATCCTGACCCTCAACAACTGAAAAACTGTCTTATGAGAACCTGGCGCCCTTGGCTGGCCACTCACCTCTCGACAGTGTCTGAGCTCTGGACTCCCTCCCCATACCTGTGAGGTGTCCGTCTCCAAAAGTGGGGTTGGGACCTCCACCTGAAGACAAAAGACCAGACAGACTCTCGTCAGGAGGGGAAATACAAAGACAGCAGTTTTAGTTTCCAAAGCCCATACTGTAAAGCAGCTGCATTTGATGCATGAAAGGTGCTATACAAATAAAGATAATATATTTTATAAAATATTTGCAGATTCCTCTCAGTCACGTCATTTCTTTACTGTTTTGTTACAAGACCTTAAAGTAGCAATAACCACTACTACATTATTTTGATAACTGAACATTTTAAGTCATTTTTCAAGCAAAAACTTCCAAACAACTGATGGTTCCATTTTATTTGGACAGTTGGCTATTTTTTTTCCTTGTCTTACACTCAGAACTGAATAGTTTTGGGTTTGTTGGAGCAAAGCAAAACATTTCGAAAACGTCACTTTGGGCTCTGGGAAATGGTGAGGAGCACTTTCCACTATTTTTTGAAGTTTTACAAACCAAACGATTAATTGGGAAAATAATCTGCATATTACAAGCGATGGAAATGAGCTGTAGTTGCTGCTCTATCATGAGCCTTAACTAACAGCAGTGGGGGAATTTAACCAAGCTTATTTAGTCAAGTACAAGTTTGGAGATCTTGTACTTTAATAGAGTATTTCTATTTCATGCTACTTTCTACTTTTCCTCCACTAAATGTCAAAAGGAAATATACTACTCAAAAAAAATAAAGGGAACAGTTGGAGTTACATTGTGTTGTTTAAGTGGTCCCTTTATTTTTTTGAGCAGTATATTTTACTTTTGATCCACTGAAGATGTGTAACAGCAGACTATCTGCACTTGCAACTTGAAGTAAGAGCAGGAAGAGAAATCGAAATAAATCTTACTTTTACAACATAAGCAAAGCTGCAGCCAGCAATAATTTTCCCTGACGATTAATCTACCCCACCCCCGCCCATTTATCTTTAAGTCTATAAAATGTCCAAAAACTTTGAAAAATATCCAGCCCAGTTGTCCGGAGTCCACAACAAAGGCTTTGTTTGTCTGAACAAACAGGATATTCAGTTTTACTATACTTTTTTTTTTTTTTTTTAATTATTATTTTGAGCTGCTACAAGACAATGTTTTTCAAGATTTCCCTTGAAAAGCAACTCGGAACTAATCGATCATCAAAATAATTGTTTCATTTCTAAACCGTATTGCATTTTTGCCACAATGCAATACAAATGCATTATCTCATAACAAAACAGAATCTTCCCTGAAAACAGACCAATGAGACCTGAGCAGGTAGCTTATAAAGACTTGCAGTGTAATCCGACAGCGCGCTCTGGAGGACAGCCAGAGGAACAACAACACAGGAAATAAAAATCTAACAAGGCCTGTGCAGACTCAGCAGGAGTGACAAGTACCGCAGACTGAAGGTCAAAGATAATCTGCAGGTAAAATTACACAGATAAGCAGCTGTGGACCCACACACACACACACACACACACACACATTAAGAGCCACGCTGTTTCTAAACATCAAAACACACATCTGACGAAGTATGAACTCACGGTGTCCTGATGCTTCTCCTTTATACGTTTCATTCACTGTCGTTAAATATCACAAGATCAGGTCTTTATTTAAAAACAGCAACAAAACGGCAAACAAAAAAAAAAAAAAATAAGGTACAATTATTTGTTGTGATTTGTTTTTGCTTATAGTGGGCATGAGGCCATCCAAAAATGGTCTTACTTTGGAAAATAAAACATTAAACTAAATACATAGTCTAATTTAACAGAAACTCTATATAACACCAACCTCCGACAGTAAGTTACAAACGTCTGCGGTCGGGGGTGGGGGGCCTTTTAACCATATGACATGGTCTTCATCTGCGAATGGGGTTTGCTCAGTTGGCATGAAAGTTGTCTTCTTTTAAACTCATGTCTTCTTTATTGCCATCTTGACCTCAAGTTTCTATAAGACATTTGTTTCAGCACACGTCGCTTTATATTAAACTCACTAAATAGTAAAATTCTAAAACGCTTGGGGCATTCTTAAGCACCAGTGTACATCTAGAGAAAGAAAGCCTTCAGAAATAAAATCACAACAGCAGCGACTTTCTTGTCACGAGATCCGTCTGAGACAATCACCACCCAAAACAAACTAATTGCAGTAAAATCTGTCAATTAATAAATCAACAAAGCTCACACTGGCAGGTAACTAACTGAATGTATCTTGCGTGTTCTTGAACTTTGTCCCAGCTGGCCACCATAGACACGCTCTGATCTTAAAAAAGGGACAATTCACCCCAAAATCAAAAATACATATTTTTCACCTTCAAGATAATCCACAGAACACAGACTGTATATAAAGATGGACGACGCGTCTCCACTTCCTCCCACTGTACAAAAGCCAAACTATCCTGGACACGGAGGCAGCCATCTTGTGCTTTTGAGTCTGCGCAGTAGTGATCGGAGTTGGAGCCGCAGTATCGAGGTCCCGCCCACAAACCCGGCCGACTGAGTCGTGTTTGGATTTACAATGGTGAAAGGGACACCAAACTGTAGGTGCAATCACAGCTAAATCATAAATAACTTTAATATAAAGTCTTTGGGGCACCATTCTCCTTAAAGAAGAGAAATAAATAATAATAATAATAATAACCAGAATTATCATTAATAGCTAGTAGTTTGATGGATTTAGAATTCAACATAGAGGTTGGCAGATTATTCTCTCTTGTGCAACATTGAAGAAACCAGCATCATTATACAAAAGGCACTTATTTAAGAAGTTAAACAACGAAAAACACACAATAAGAAGACTAACTCTATAGACACACTAAACTACAGAACAAAGGTGTGTGTGTGTGTGTGCGTGCGCGCGCGCCAACAAGAATGTGTGTGTTTCTGTGTTCAGCGTCTATGTCGGGCATCAACACACATGGTGGTCAGAGACAAAGACACATGTGAGCGAGAGCTTTAAATTTTCTCTCTGCCGTGCGGGGTTGTGTTCAAGGCAAACTGAAGGTGTGTGTGATCTGTAGACTTCGCTGTCTGTGTCAACATCAACGTCGCTACCAAATTAACCTAACCGATGAAAACACATAACAACAGTAAAGCTCAGAAGAACACGTCAGTGCACGATCATCATCGGACTAAACAGTCCTGTGCTCTGGACTCGCTGACCTAGTGACCTCCGGGTCAGAGGTCAGACTGGCCACTTCAATGGCCGTCAGGATTGTGAGACAAAAGAGATCGCAGCCTCCTAACACAGGTTCAGCTGAATGATGAATTAACTTGTCAGTGGAGTCCCAACAATCGTGACGTGAAACCCCGTTTTTCTAGCATTAAATAACTTAATTAAAATTAAAAACACTTGAACAGACAGCAGCGTGATAAGAACTACCTGAAATGACAGAAACCATCTTTGGGAAAAATGTTTTTGACTTGTACTTGGATTTTTTTAAGTTTGGCCCAAAACCCATGTCCAAATCCCTTCAGATTATATTGTTAGATTGTTTATCCAGTTGGAAAGCGACGTCGGCAGCACTGCAGTGAAACCAGGCCGACGGTTGGAGAACAGATGTTGCCAGATCTCGCAAAGTGAGTGGCTGAGACCGAGACAGGTCTCGATCAAAGTTAATTTGATCGAGAAAACTAAACCTTAACGATGCAGAGAAAGAAAATGTCCGGGTTCCAGCCGGTCAGGTTTTGAGGACAGACCTCTCATTAGTGTTTACGGCTTTTCTGCTCTTTTGGGATTCAAAATAATCATCTCACGACCCCTCAGATTTATCTGGTGACCCTCTGAAGGGGCCCGGCCCCTAGGTTGGGACCCACTAAACAAAAATAGCTAATTGGATATAAAAAGTAGTTCAAACTAGCTCCACCTGGAGCAGCTACAACAGTTAAATGCTGTTAATTTTCTCCTGATCTGTCTGAAAAAGGCCATTTTCGTGTCAGAATGTTTGGGAGATACGTGGCTTGTGAAAAATGGGTCCGATATTTACTTTGGTGATTATGGGGCGAAAGAATCGGTCATAATCTGTGCTCAGTGAACAGACTCAGGACCTGCTGCTAGTCTCCTAAAGGGGCGGGGCAGCAGTGAAACCCACATGACAGATACAGGAAATGGCTCTCAAGTGAACTCTGCTATCGGCAGAAAGAGAATAATTCCTACATGAAATTGCCCACAGCAAGTCTGGATTATCTCGAGGAACCGGGTCGCGATTTCTGGAGAGAGACGTTACTGTTGAGTTTTTCCAAGTGTTGTTTGTTTATTTTTTGCCATTTCGAGCACCATAAGTTGAGTGCCCATTATATTAAAAACATGCAGACACCTCTACGACCGATATCTCCACAACTGTGCAACAAAATAATGTGGATGAATAAACAGCGCTACGGGTAAGAGGAAAAAAATATATTTTTGACATTGGGATGAACTGCCCCTTTAAGTAATTCTTGACTAAATGTACTATGTTACATTCCGCCACAGGAACTGACTGTACAAAACTATAAAACAAAATCAGCGGTTGCATCTGGACTTTCACGTCAGCAGCGACAGTTCCCCCTTCTACAGGTGAACCACTTCGTCGCCCTCACCTTCTGAGGAGACAAACTGGCCGACAGCCGCCGACGCTCCCCCTGACGTCTCCACAAACTCCACCTCGGACACGATGATGTTGTCCTCCAGCACGGAGCCGCAGCCCATGCAGACGGCATCGCCGCGCGCCTGGTCCACATCGATGTCCGAGCTGCCGCAGTTCCTACACACCTTGGAGCTCATGGTGTCGCAAGGAGGGCCTCAAAGCCTGACGGGAAAAGAACAAGGAGAGGTTTGTTTCGTTTTTACAAGCGTCAAAAGTTAAGCTGCTGGCCAGCATGCAGGTGGGAGTTAAACATCTTGCACAGGGGTACATCAAAAGTTAATTGTTATAAATATCCAGTCAAATATCCACCCAGTCAGGTTTTGAGGACACACCTCTCGTTAGTTTTTACGGCTTTTCTGCTCTTTTGGGATTCAAAATAATCATCTCACGACCCCTCAGATTTATCTGGTGACCCTCTGAAGGGGCCCGGCCCCTAGGCTGGGACCCACTGAACTAAACTAGCTAATTGTATAGAAAAGTAGTTTAAACTAGCTCCACCTCGAGCAGCTACAACAGTTAAATGCTGCTCTAACGTTGATGTATCAGCATTAATCTAATCAAGTATATCATAATACATTTTTCTGCAGAATTAGTACGCTTACTTTGGATACCTTATGTACATTTAACTGATACTTTAAAATGTTTACATGTAACAAAGAGTTTTTACATTGTTGTATTGGTACTTTTACTTTAGGATTTGAGTACTTCTCCCACTAGGAGGATTTGCTGCTTTTTATTTTAATAATAATAATTTATTGTTAATAATGTTGTGGTTTGGACCGTTGGTTGGCCAAAAACAGCCCTGGAAAGGTGTCCCTTTGGACAGTGGGTCACTGTGACGGCGTTTCTCACTATTTGGAGAATTTTTACGAACCAAACAATTAATCGATTACTGGAATAAATCAGCAGATGGATCCATAATGAAAATCATCATGAGTTGCAGTTCAACTACAACATAAAAAATAGTTCACAATGAGCTCCATCTCAAAACACAACAGTAAAATCCTGTTTTTACATTAATGCATGAATAATAATAATCTAATGATATATAATAGTATAACAGTCACAGGGGACATTTAACCTGCTTTACTTTTAATACTTTGAGTACATTTTCCTGACTATACTTAATATTTTAAATGCAGGACTTTGACTTGTAACAGAGTATTTGTACAGTGTGGTACTACTTCAGTAAAGTATCTGAATACTTCACTCCACCTGTCTGCAGGTCCTCCAGCACTGATTGTGCACAACTTCACCCGCGGCTCTGCTCCATTAGCCGGCTAGCTACGTGGCACTGCTCTGCGCCCAGCGGCTAGCTCAGCGTTTTCTCATTTGCTAGCCAAACCGCGAGCCCTTTGCGGGCTAAAATGGGCCAATTTCCAGCCCTGAATTGTCTCACTTATGTTTCCTGTATCACATGTATAGCGTTACATCCATATTATGTGGTTAATTGAACGGCAGGCGTCTGGAGCTCTCACGCGGAGCTGAGGACAGAAAGCTAACGGAGCGCTGCTAGCCGGTAAAACTGACCTCACCGGACACTTTAACGGACGCCTGCATGATGTAACGAGTAGACGAAACAACTTCACGGTCAGTTTAACGTTGAATACACGACGAGAGCGTACGTGGTGGCGGTGTACGTACCTTCAGCCCGGTGCAGTCACACAGTAGCCGCCTGCAGCCACGCCGGGACGCGTGTCAGTCTACGCCCCGCAACTGTTTCCTACAACAACTCTGCGTTTTTAAAAGTGCTCCTTGTAGACTGCGAGGCTTATCGCATCGCAACTGCGGTCTGCGGAGCGCAAACGGCGACGTGAAGGCGCGCACGCGGGTCTGATAAACGCTGTAACGTCGCTGCAACCCTCAGCACAACACACCCGACACGTGCGTTTGATGATGGGGCGACGCGGACGAGACCAACTCGGGCCGGAGGGGTGGCTCGCTGTCAAGAGGTTTAATTTAAATAATTATAATGGAAGGGGGTCGTTTTTTTGTTAGAAACGTCAGGTAGAATAACGTTTGAAGTTCTATGCTGGGTGTTAGACAAATGTAAAATCAGCTCTGCATGAAAAGTATTATATAGAGAGTTAACACCGGAAAAAGAATCCCTTACTTATGTGATAGCCCTTCTTAAGGTCGCTGCTTTTAAATGGACACTTAGGTCCAATGGACATGGGGAATTAAATAAACTACACTGCTACTGTACTGTTCTTAAGTACAATTTTGAGGTACTTGTACTGTACAAATGTATTTCCATGTTATGCTACATTGTACTTTTACTCCACTACATGCCAGAGGGAAATACTGTACTTTTTTGCTCCACTACACACCCAGCAGTATATAAAATAGTTAAAAGTAGCTCCATCAGTGGTGTTGCTTACACATTAAAGTAACAATAAGTATAATCCAATTATATATGATTCTGAAATGGGCCATTCTGCATAATGAGTACTTTTACTTTTGATAATTAAAGGGAACTAAAGTAACAGTTTGAATGCAGGACTTTTACTTGTAAGAAAGTATTTCTGCATTTTTGTATTGGTACATTTACTTAAGTAAAAGGTTCCAGGACTTTTTCCATCACTGTTCTAAACTCACAACAACTACTGCACTTTTTAGTCAGTCGAGCTCTCGAAGCTTTGTTGACAGTTTGCACAAGTTCTGTGGGTTTAGCCGAGTATTGCCAATTTCTTATACTACAGTAGTTTTTCATATCCCTTGAATTACTGATTGCCCATTCCTGGACAGGAATAAACACTCACACTTAATTGCAGTTACAATAAGGTGTAAATTACCCCAAACGCAACAAGGAAGTAAAAGTGCGGTGGAGAAACCACTCAATCAAAGGCACAGAAGAACAGTATTTTTTTATTTAGACAATAATGAACATATGTAAATACATACAAGTGAGTGTACAGATAACTGTAAAAAGTAGTGACTTTTTTTATGACAAAGTGAGTAAAGAGAACAATATCTTCTGACTGAATTTTTTTTTTTTTCAGTCATCCTCCCCTGTTTTGACCACTTGGGGGCAGCTGAAGATGAAGTTTCATCATCTCTAAGTTGAACTTGTTAGCAAACAGTTGATTTGGAGTCATGTTTCTGTCCACCATTCATCAGGTGGAGAACAGAAAATCCAATATTCTCTCTTTTTTCTCCGTTTTTGGTCTCCACCAGCTCCTGAGGGAAATATCTGGCTCTTTAGCTGCTAAATGGTCCATTATGTTCACCTGATAGTCTCTAACTGTGTGGTAAAATGACAAATTCTTCCAGCTGGGGGTGCTAACATACATATTTATTACCCACACCATTAAATGTATCGCTTATATTCACCTATACTTAATACAAGTCATGTGTCACCCAAAGCTTATTGTCTGCAATAGTTTTAATACAAAACTATCCATATGAATGTTTTTTTAAATGGATTGTGTTAGTTTAAAAGAGACCTTTTCTCAACAATAGCGATGCAGGATTAGGATGAGTTTAGGCAGCAGCCGCAGGATAGAGGTCATCGAAGCAGCAGAAGCAGCAGCAGCAGGCAGGAACCTCGCCGAGGTTTCAATCAAACCAACAGCAAACTCCGGGGTCATTTTTCCAATTTCCTTGATAGAAACACAGGACATTTTTTAAACTATATAAAATAGGTACTACGATTCCAGATGCAAGTGAGTGTGGGAAATATGGATAAACATTTCTATCATAGCATGTGCAATTTTATATCAAGATAATATACTGTGTTTTCAGTTCTACGGAAACTAATTTGGGAAACCCTTCTACTTTTTTTTCTTTTGGATTTTTTTGTGTGTGTGCCATTTTGGCCTTTGCCATATTCTATGAACTGACCATACAAGCAGGGCTGCCAAATTTCATTATCGATTCATCTGCTGACAATTTTCTAGATTAGCCGATTAATCCATAATATGTCAGAGAATAGTAAAAAATGTTCATCACAGTTTGCATATTTTCTTTTGTCCGGCCAACAGTCCAAAATATTCAGTGACATGATAGCCGAGTTAAAAAAAACAGAGAAAAGCAGCAAAACCGTGAACTACCTGGAAAATCTTACAATACCCCATAAGGCCCCGAATCAAGATCCGCCATGAACCGATGCATGATATCAAAATTACAGCTATTTGAATATTTCTATAAAATTAAGCTATTCATCACCGAAGCAAAACCGACCTCAATACAAGACGTGTGTTTCTGTCTCATTAATGTTAGGCCTCGGCTTTGTAAGTCAGCAAATCATGTTCACATTTATTGTCATTTAAGACAGTAATCTAGTATCACCAGCCAGAAGAAGGATATTTAAATTAATGTCCACATATCACGATTAATAACACCAGCAAATAGAGTCGGTGATAAATCACGGCCCTGGTTAACCTCTGAGGGTGCAGGAAACATCCTGTGAAATATTCACTTTCACACGGGCAACAGGTGCGCTTTATAAAGACTTAACAGGTTGATCACATTCACCGTTAACACCTATGCTATTGACATGTCAAGAATATTATCAGTAGGTTGTAATAAAAATAAAACACCTTCTGAAAGTCAATCAAATGAACCAGCAGGGTGGGACATTAGATTGTTGTCCATCCGGCCACAGCAGCTGCTGGACACACACAAACTACCAAGCAGGCATCAGAATAAGCTCAGTAAAAGCTGATTCTGTTCCCTCTGAATGATTCCTCTTCTCTTCTTAAAGTAGCGTCCCCCTACTTCCCACTTTAACATTAATTCTTATATTTAGGAAAACCGGAATATTATGAGGCTGCGGAGGCCCTAACATTTGCAGTCATTTTAAACTTCCAGAGAAGGAAGTTGACTTTACTGACTTTAGCGTCTGTCAGTGTGGATACAACTGGAATATGTTTAGGCAGGCTGCCACTTACAATAACACCACTGACCTCCAGGAGTTTCATCGTTTCAGTGACAGCAGAGACACTCGGAGCCTGTGGCAGGGGATACAGACCATTACGGACTACAAACCCCCACAGCGGACCTGTGACAGCAACATCTCTCTGCTGAACGAGCTGAACGCCTTCTTCGCTCGCTTTGAGGCACAAAACAGCTCCACTGCACCGAAGACTCCACCTCCTCCCAGCGACCAGGTGACGATGCTGACCCCGGACAGCGTGAGGAGATCCTTCAGCAGGATCAACGCACGCAAAGCTCCGGGTCCTGACAACATTCCTGGGCGTGTACTGAGAGACTGTGCAGCAGAACTCACTGAGGTCTTTACAGACATTTTCAACATCTCACTTAGTCAGGCTGTTGTTCCCACATGCTTCAAAGCTACCACCATCATTCCAGTCCCCAAGAAGCCATCTCCGTCCTGCTTCAATGACTACCGTCCTGTTGCACTTACTGCCATCCTCATGAAGTGCTTCGAACGGCTAGTCATGCACCACATCAAGTCTGCCCTCCGCCCCTCCCTGGACCCATTCCAGTTTGCATATCGGTCCAACCGGTCGACCGATGATGCCATCTCAACTACCCTCCACTCAGCACTCACACATCTAGAGAAAAAAGACTCCTACGTCAGAATGCTGTTCATAGACTTCAGTTCAGCATTCAACACAATCATCCCTCAACAGCTCATTCACAAACTGGTCGAGCTGGAGCTCAACACTGCGCTGTGCAACTGGCTGTTGGACTTTCTGACTGGAAGACCTCAGGCAGTACGTGTCGGCAGCAACACATCCAGCATCATCACACTGAACACTGGGGCCCCCCAAGGATGTGTGCTGAGCCCCCTCCTCTTCACTCTGCTGACACACGACTGCACGCCGTCACTCAACTCCAACCTCTTCATTAAGTTTGCGGATGACACGACTGTGTTGGGTCTCATTAGCAACAGAGATGAGACAAACTACAGGAGCGAGGTGAGCCGCCTGGCCGGGTGGTGCAGCGACAACAATCTCTCTCTGAACGTGGAGAAGACGAAGGAGATTGTTGTTGACTTCAGGTGAGCGCACACTCAGCATGTTCCTCTGACCATCAACGGTACGACTGCGGAGAGAGTGAGCAGCACCAAGTTCCTGGGCGTGCACATCACAGAGGACCTCTCCTGGATTGACAACACTGCAGCACTGGCCAAGAAATCACAGCAGCGTCTCTACTTCCTCCGCAAACTGAGGGGAGCCAGAGCCCCACCCTCCATCATGTACACCTTCTACAGAGGCCCTATCGAGAGCATTCTGACTAGCTGCATCACTGTGTGGTATGGCGCCTGCAACGCGTCCTGCCGGAAGACTCTGCAACGCATAGTGAGAGCAGCTGAGAAGATCATTGGTGTCTCTCTCCAGGACATTTATGGAACCCGTCTCACTCGCAAAGCCCTCTGCATTGCAGGTGATCCCACACACCCGTCACACAGCTTCTTCAGTCTGCTGCCATCAGGGAGGAGACTGCGGAGTCTCCAGGCCAGGACCAGCAGACTGAAGGACAGCTTCATCCATCAGGCTGTCAGGAAGCTGAACTCGCTCCCGAACTTGCCCCCTCGTCCCCCCGTCTGCCCCAGGCACCACTGAACCATGAACCCCCCCCCCCCAGATCCCACATCCCCAGGTCCTTCCCTTTGTTCACTGGTTTGCACTTTATCTGCCATGTGCCTTGCGCTGCTCTTATTTACGCTTTTTTTTTTTTTTATATTCCCTTATTGCATAGTTTTAGCTTATATTGTATATTTGATCTAGATTTCAGGCTCTACTGTTAGTGTTATCTGTATGCACCGGGGGTCTGAGAGTAACGCAATTTCGATTCTCTGTATGTATGTAATGTACATGTGGAAGAATTGACAATAAAGCAGACTTGACTTGACCTTGAACAGATACAAGTGACGGCAAAGATGGCTGTACCTGAGCTGAAAAAGCCTGAATGATGTTCCCAACTTCAACAATACAAAACCGTGAGAGGAAATGTATATGAGGTTCAAAGATTTGACTCACAGATTGGCTGCACCGTCCCGCTCTGGTGAGGAAGAACTGAAGTCCGGCCTGCAGCAAGTAGTAAGCACTGTTATGATGCTACTTCAGCAGCATGAAAATAAACACCCAAAGCAACAGGATTTCAAACACGGTAACAGTGTGTGGAGAAAGGCAAAAGCGGTTATGCGATGTGTGACTGTACAAAATGTTAGTAAGTGAGGAAACATTTTAATGTTAATAAAAGATTACCTGATCCCATCGTAGCTCCTAATTGGTGCCCTGAAAGAGCTTTTCCGGACTCTGGAAAAAAGACAATCACACACACACACTGATTAAGGAACCTGTGTTGTGAAGATGTGTTTGTTTATACATAACCTGATTTTATAACCAAGATGTGTGTTCATGTAACCATATTACTTGTATTTCATTTTAATCAAATAAGCATTGAATTTATGATCAGAAGGCAACACACAAACATTGGTGGGAAACAGATCCTGGGGCGTTTGGCAATAAACTCGGTCGGTCTCATTAAAAGACAGAGTTCTTCTCAGGATCCACCTAGTTGCTCCGTGCTTTGAAGCCAATTTGACAATTAGTCGATTGGCAGAAAATTAAATTTACAAACTAGTTTGAGAATCTTTTGTCCTTTTTCATGTACAAACATTTCATGGTTCCACTTCCAGCTAAACAAATGTGGAGATGTGCTGCTTTTTCCCTTATAATAAAATTATAATTATTTTAGTGATAATAATTTATTGTTAATAATGTTGGTTGGACACAACCAGCCCTGTGAAGGCGTCACTTTGGGCTCCGGGTCACTGTGACAGCGTTTCTCACGGTTTTCACACTTTTTACAAAACAGTCATATTCAACATAATCATTAGCTGCAGTCCGCTACAAAATAGGTCAAAATGAGCTCAACCAGCTACGAGAGTAAAATCCTGCTTTTACATTAATGCATGATCTTAAGATAGAATATATAATAGTATAACAGTCACAGGGGATATTTTACTGCACTTTTACTTTTAATAGTAGGAACATTTTCAATGTAAGAATTCGACTTGTAACAGAGCAGAGTGATACTTTTCCTTAAGAAAAGGATCTGAATACTTCGTCCACCACTGGTCCTTGTCTACACAGGTCACATAGCAATAGCAGCATGTTAGGTAACGTAGATACAGTAACTTAATAATCACTTACTTTAGAAAAGAGTCCCGTGTTTCAGGGCTTTTGGGTTCTGACCCGTTGCTCTTATCAGGCATCTTGAGTACTGGAAAGTCTGTTCTCTGCTGCCCCGGGGCTGTAACACAACACACACACACACACACACACACACACACAGAGGTGTGACTACAGATGGTGAAACCCATAGCTGAGTTTACTGACGGGTCAACAGGGAATGCAGTAGGTCATGCTGATGGGGAACTGTAAGAGCGCCCTCTGCTGGACCACAAGGCAAACTGATTCAAAGGGTCTGTTGTGCTTATAGACTGTACATATTGAATTTAAACAGGTCATTACAGTCCAAGTTTTACCTTTTTTTTCACACATTCTAAAAAAAAAAAAAAAGCGACAGCTCTAACATGAGGTAACAGGCAACACTGCAATCACAAGCCTGAATATTTTATAATTCAAAAACTCCTAGTGTTGATTTGATGTTTGTGTGAGCCTCTGATGAACATGGCTGCTAGTAATAAGTCAACTGCAGTAAGTCTGGTTGGTTTATTATATGGCTCTATGTCACACAGCATTAAGACTCAGAGGACATTAAACATTTCATCTCTCAACACCAACGTTCAGGGGGCAAATAACAAAATACCTTAAACCAGGTACTCATGCTGACAATCAAAGCAACAATATGGGGACGGACATTCGCTTCCTTCCCGAGCTGTAGCGGAGGTTCAGAGGGCAATGACAAAGAAAACGTGCAAATGCTTTCTGTAATACACACGAACTCTGCAGTAATATTTGCAGGTTGCAGCCACTCAAATGTGAGAATGTGCTGCTGTTTTATGGGGAAGGTAAAACTTAAGCAAACACTGCTGAAACAGCATTTAAAACATGCCCCCTCTCTGCAAAGGCTGAAGTCTCACCTCCCCATATTTATGAACTAATCAGATTCCCAAAAATCAATGGTGTTCAGCTAAAGTAAAATTTTAATTAAAGCTTTTCGACAGTGTTTCACGTGAGAATTATATCGTGGCCTTTCACATACAGATTCTACCTTCTTGAGCTTTAATAAATCCACTATTAAAAAGATAAACACAAATGACTGTATATTCGCCAGAGGTGGAATGCAGCGCAGCGCATTCACCAAAGTACTGACATTAAGTACCATTTTGAGTTAATTGTATTTCGCTTGAGTGTTTTCTTTTAATGCTACTTTATAATTCCTCTACTCCACTACGCCTATTCCTAAAAGGGAAATTGTTATTTTAGTCCGCTACAATTTTCTGACCTGTTTTTTCCCCCCCAGATTGATGAAATAACTGAATAAACGGCCGATACAATAAGATTATAATTAAAGTACATAAAACACGTACTTACCTTTAGCAGTCGAAAAACACTGCGTCACAAGTGAAGGGAAGCTAAAGTGAAACTACTCAGCTGCCCCCATAGTCGTTGAACTTAACAGTGCGGAGGCAAGACCAATCACAGAGGGTTTACAGGAACGCGTGTGGAAATACTCGCGTCTTATTGGCTGACAAGTCTGTCAATTCTTCACAGCAGCGGCACACGCGTGATTGAGCTAAGCGGCCAGAGAAACAGCCGGCGGGCCGCGTGTTTTACGATGAGTCAGCAATCAAAGCTGCTCTCAGTTCTGCGAGAGAGAGAGAGAGAGAGAGAGAGAGAGGGGACACTGCACAGTGAGTAGAGAAAAAAATAATTTAAAAAAAACCTTGCTGTCTGTCAAACTAGAGACTCTACTACTAACCTTCTCCGTGGTAAATACCATGTTTTGTGGCGCACTGGGCTGGGTTTCTGTCATCACTTATGCAGCTCCCTGTTCAGACAGTTTGGATTGGGGACTGAGGCGTCTTTGGTAACTGGAATGACCTCATCTCTAGTGTGCAGTGCACAGCAAAGCCCAGATGTTGTATCAGGTTTAGAAAGCAGGTCTTTAGATAAGTCTAGTAATACAAGTTTTATGTTTGCTCATTCTGTCATTGACCACCACAAAGTATACTGCACATTGAATAGCACACTAGTAAGAAGTAGAACTGTAGTCCAGGGCAGACTGTAGGAAAGTGAGAAAAGTAGCTAGTAGGCTATAGATTACATTTCATTATTAATGTTAGTGTCTGCTTTCGCTTCTCAGCTCGGCCAGCAACACGAGAGAACAGCATCCAGCGCGGCAAACAGCAGGAGTCGTACAATGCAGACAAAACTAAATGAGACTTAGACAGTAAGTGTTCCAGGCAGAACAGCAGTTTCTGCGCGCGTATTCACTGTAGGAAATCTACTCCAATAGGACACTGTAGCGTTATAGTAGCTCTTGCGTTTCTGGTATTGTGCTTATGATCACTGGATAAACTCACTTTACCTACAAGACACTTCCATGAACAAGAACAGCGCCTGGAATCGGCCTCCTGTACAACTGCAAACTGTCGGGGGTTACAGCAATTTGGCGTTTTGATCAAAACTCTGTACATTTGTAAATTTACAGAGTACATTGAGGCCATCAGAGTTTAGAGGTTGGGGTAACTAATAAGATGTTACTTTTTAACCAGTTGTCATATAATAAACGTTTCTTTTGGTGCAAAATGTCTGTGATGTTCCAAATAAGGTACTAATGAGGAGAACTAACGGTGTGATAAATAGTGCGCATGAATCATAGATTTTCATTGGGTTTGTCTCTTAATGCAGGAATCCCCTTTTCCAAATGACACAACCGACACCACAAATGTATAAACACTTGATTTTATTCTCGACAGAAGGATCCAACAAAGGGTGTCATAGAGCATTTTCAGCGTAGTAAACGAAGCGGTGGATAAAAAGGTCTGGACATAAAGTGCAGGTACAAACACTGGCTGAGTCGCGACTTGGTGACGTTACACGTCGTGCAGACTCCCTCCAAAAACTCAATATTCACTGATAACGGAGGACAGTCTGAGAGGGCCGCACAGAGAGTGCCCACAGAGTGATCATATAGACTTCAATTCTAGGATCATTAATACGGTTCTATTAGAATTAATAAAGAATTACGAATATCGGCGTAACCGTAATCTTGGAAGGATAATTTGGAAGGATGGGGCATTTTGTCAGTGTGTCAAGATCCTTGTTGTTCCTAACTGTGCAGCCCTCACATCTGTCTTCATAAGCACACAGCTCTATAATGGAAGAACAGCACCGTTGGTGTTGACAAAACATAACTGGGAAACCTCGTGAACGTACAGCAGCAACAACATCACGAGCGACCACGCAGACGTCTTTTTACACAAAACCTCACCATCGTCTCGGCTCTGAAAGCCTCGAACCAAAGCGACAAAGGGTTGAATTAATTCTGAGGTGAGCAGCATAAAAAAAATAAACTTTATGTGACAACGTGGAGGTGGTGAATGTTGTTTTCACTGGTTTTGAGACGAAGGCAAAGGGCCAACAAACCCAACAATCAAGCAGTTCTGTGCTCCATGAAACCGCTTCAACTTCTTTCTTCACGCTTAGAAACACAGGGAAGACACGCGGACGCCAGCACGAGTTTAAAGAAACGCTAATTACTGCGAAGGCAGTGACACTTGGTAATCTTAGCTATATTTAGCGCGTAGCGTTAGCAACTGGGATGCAACTTTGCATTTATAAATCACGTGTTTACTCAGGTGTTTTGACAGATTAAAGCTCGCGCATGCAAAGTGTTTTGAAAAACAAAGTCCGGCTCAAGGTCCACTTACTATCTTTTTCTGGAGCTTTCATCCGCATCTCCCGGTCTTCCTCAGCGGCTGGAGTTTGCTCTGTTGTCATCACGTATGAGGACGCGTTGTCATGTTACACAAGTACTTAGGTCACGTGACGGCAACTGAACAAAAACGACGACAGCGAGGTGTGTTCGAAAGCTCCACAAAAAGCCAGTAAGAGGACGCTGAGTTAAGGTTTCTGTGTCACAACACTTAGTTTACAGTTTTTACAATCCTAAAGTCACACTTCATGTGGGGTACGTGATTCTAATCCCACACACGTCTTTTTGTCACATTCAGCAAATACCTCCTCGCGGTGGGTGTGTACGCTGAAAAAAACTCCGGTGTTTGTACTCAGCCCTGGCTCTGCAAATGGGGGAGAAAAAAAAAAAAACGGGCCACACAACACTATTCCAACCGTGATTTGAACCATATACTTGGCTTGTGGAGCTCATAGCGCCAAAAAAAATAAAAAATACATTTGAAAAACTCAACAGATTTGCTGTGAGCAGTTTCATGTAGGAACTATCGGAAGAAAGAAAATAGTTCCTACATGAAACTGCTCACAACAAGGTCTGTGGATTATCTTGGGAAAACTCAGCAACTCACACCAAAACAATCTAAACAGCACTACAGGTAAGAGGGAAAATATGTCATGTTGATTTTGGGGGTGAAGTGTCCCTTTGAGCTAAAGTGTGTATTCAAGATTATAAATGTGTTAAAGATACCACAGCAACCCAAATTCCCTAAATTCTTCTTCCGAGTCAAACCAGATTTGAGTTTCAAAACTTTCAAGAGGGCGCTTGAAGGAAAGATTTGTGGGCACTGTAATAACATCGGGGAGCAAATCTTTGTGTTGTGGCACTACGCTCGCCATCTCGGTCAAATCTAAGTTTTGTTAAGAAAAGTTCCTCAGAAGCACAACTTACTGGCTGCCGAAAACCACCCGCTCAAGCAGAACTGAACAGCGTTTGGTTGATAGCAGGAGGTGATTTCACACCCATGTTACGGCTCTGGACGATGACAATAACCAAAAATAAAATGGAAAACCAGTCTCTGTTTAGGACAAAAGGAATCACTGCTTACAAATGTTACAAAACCTATAGTCATACTTCAGTTTTGAAAATTATGCAAGTGCACGTCTTGTGTTAAAGTAGGAATAGTTAACAAAATAGTTTATAGAAAACCTCAATACATCAAACTACATTTAAAGCATTTATTCATGTCTGTGTGTTTATGCTTCACTAGAATCAGTGAATCGTTTCCTTAGACGCCGAGGCCTAAAGATCAAGATCTGTAAATACTTGTAGCAGAGAGCATTAAGTGTTATTAACACAAGTTACAGAGCAGAAACAGAAACGTGTCACCTGAACGTTCACCTCATTTACTCTGAAACTCGACTGCCGTGACAGCAGGTCTCTCAAAAAGGAAATAAATCTGACACTTTTGTTTAAGGTGGGAATAACTCTGTGATGTTCTTTGCATTTTAGGAATTATTCTGCCATGAAACCTTCCCCGACCTGCCTCCTTTCCTTGCTCCTGCTTCAGTTAGCTCCCAGAAAGCCTTTCACTCATGCTCAAAACCTGCCACTGCCCTCTGGTCTATTTCCTGCTCCTGTGAGTGTATAGAACACCCTCTGTTGCCTCTTCTCTGGTACGTTTGCTCCTGTATGATTGCTCTCGACTTTAAAGCGACTGACACGGACACCTGACATTTTCTGGTAATATGTAACGGCCCATTTCCACCTGATTCAGCTGTGTCACGACAGTCGGAGAAGAAACCCCGAGGGTGCCGCTCGCTGCTCTTTTCTCTGCTCTGTTACCACTACGCGCCGGGTCGATTGTTTCCACCTCTGAGTTGTGAAATTAATTTGTGAATGTATATACATGTCTCTTGCAGTTGACTTAAAATGAATAATCAAACCCCCCCCCCAAAACTAATTTCTTTTTGCTTGGGGGCAGCGGAAACCAGTTGTGAACACAACACTGATGTTTCATCAGCTTTAAGTTGCACTTGTTGGCAAGCAGCTGCTTATTTCCACACCCAGCAGTTGTTACAGAGCAACACGAGCTTTCATTTGGAGTCCTAGTTGTGTCCCCCGATGAATGTAAGTCTAATATTCTCTCTCTTTAAGCTCCGTTTTTGGTCTCTTCCAGCTCCTGAGGGGAATATCTGGCCCTTTAGCTGCTAAACGCTCGACTGTGTTCACCAGCTGCTCGCCAACTGTGTCCGTCGAGCAGGTAGCGGACTGAGTGGGTTTTAGGGCTTTTTCCTCTGAAAAAACGACGCTATGAGAGCGGTGAGAGCGAACCGAAACAGTAAAGTTGTGGGCCGGACAGCTAAACAGCGAGCTGAAAGTCCCTATAAAGCTCCATAAAGCCGAAGGGAGCTTGTACACACACACACTCAGTGTACGATACTGGAATGCGACACAGCCGGATGCAGTGCACATGAGGTGTAAGGTTGCTGAGACATCCTCTGCTACCAAACTCCACTGAAGCAAACATCTAACTTGTCCATCAGATTAGCAACAACGAAACCAAACAAAGTGGGCCCTGAAATGCAAAGTACATCACACGTAGCTGCTTTTCTATCTCCATTAAAGGGTTTTTTAAGGTGGATTTGTCCTTTCACCTGTGTGAGACACCGCTTTATCTGGAAGATCAAACTGGTTCAACCATCAAGCATCTGACCGGCTGAAGGTTCAGTCCCTACTTGGTGCTGTTCAGCTGACATGAAAAATAGAAAATATCCCGACAGGGATCCATAGTGTCTCATCACTTCCTCCTGGAACTAAAATCCTCATTGACACAAAACATTGAAGAGCAGCATATAAAATTAGTGTGTTGCCACGAAAAAACTGTGCCTCTATCTGACGTTGCATCTCTGAAGTTGAGAAAAATGGAAATGAAAAAAGGTATAATTCCACATTTCAGGGGTGTTATAACGTCTAAGTTCAACTTCTGCGTGGAAAAACAGACCGAGTATCGCAGGATCACGTGGCACACAAAAACAATGTCCAGTTCTCAAATCTGAGAAAGTAAAAGAACAAGAATTCCAATTAGAAGCCTCCCAAAATCAACGGATACTAACTTGTGTTGGAAAGCTCCTTTTCCTGCTGTCTCACTGCTCAGTTGGTTCCATTGTCATGTGGAAACATTACCGCCGCGTACCCTGAATTATGTCTTAAATCAAAGAGGATTAAAGAACTCGGAGCGATGAAAAATGCAAAAAGAAGAACAATCAGCCTACTCGTGGTAAACATGATGTACAAAGTTCTGGTTATAGAGGTAATAAATTGTTTCGGGTTTTTTTATATATAAACACTTCTTGCAGAAATTACCATGATAAGAACTGGTATCAAGAACCGATGAAGAATCAGACGCATAAGCAGACTCAGAACTGGCGTTAATAAAAATCCAAATGATACCAAACCCCGGCGAGACCGGGTACTAAACACTTGGGTGTGTGCTGCCTGGAGGTTCAGTCTTGCAGGCTGCCTGCGCGTCACTGGTCCCGAGCTTCATACAGAAGTTTGGCCGCCTGTGGAGAAGACAGGCATGACGTACCACGTTAATGCAGGGTGCGAATACAGCGGATCAACAGTCAGCCAGGTGTTTAACACAAAGCTGTACAGCGAGTTGGTTGACCGTGAAAATTTTAATTTAAAATGGAATAAAAAGCCAGAACACCTTTTCCACTATTAGACCTTTATTAGTAGTGAGGGAAAGTGTAAACTTTGTCCTGACGAGGGCGCCAGAGGAAAGGCCATGCTGTTACCTCTGTCACACTTGGCTCTACTTTTATCAGTCCTTTGTTTTTGTCTTCATGCTAATATAGCATGCTAACATGTTAGTATTATGTACGGCTGAGCCATGCTAATGTCACATTTATCCTTTCGGCATGCTATTGCTAACACAAACACCAGCAAATTATTGCATTACTTGTAAACGCTAATGTTATGTAAAAGAATGGGAAACAGTCTCAACAACCTATATTGGGGGTTTTTTTAGTGGCACTTTAAATTTTTTTTTGCATGCATTAAGAAACTAGAAAGAGATGAAGAGGGGGTATGTTTGGGGTCATATCTAACTGACAGCTTCACTCGGGCTCCAATCAGTCACACGCATCTGGATTTTGGAGCAAAACTACTGACAGGTTGACAGCTAGTAGTTTCCAAAACTCCAGTAGGGCTGCATTCGGTTGTTCATGCAGTCTTTAAAACATACAAATGATTGAAAATGTCCATCAATGCTATTTTAGAAGCTGGAAACAAGAGAATATTCGGGATTTTAGCTCAAAAAAGCAGTTCAACCATTTGTTGATCATACAAATTATTGCAGATTTATTCTCTGCTGATCAATTAATCCACTAATGATTATACCTCCGGGCTTCCAAATGTCATGGGACATGACTGAGTGCATGTGCATATAAAACAACAATGATAAAAGGCTGCTATCAAAACAGGAGAAACCCCCAATATCTAATTTAGCGGTTCCTTTCTGAACAGCCCCACATTGGGAGTTATGTGATGAGTGTATGCTAACAGTCGGTCCAGAGAACTAGAAGGATGCGATGACGGGTAATAAATACATGTTTATGCTGCGACAGCGTGAGCTCCTGTGTCCCGTCGATAGTACCTTGTGCATTGCGGCCAACCACAACGAGGCCACCTTCTTGTCGTCTGCGGCCTCCAGGCGGAGCTGCTGGGCGTCATGGGAGCCCATGGGCTTGTAGTGGAGCAGCATGCCGCTGGCCCGCGACGTCGCTCCTGCACACGCACACACACACACACACACACACAGTAAGACACAGACTAAAACAAAAACCAAAAACAAGATCGATGGACTAAACAGAATTGTCAAAGAACATTTATTTTGTCCGTCTTTTGTCTTACAAAACTATCAGGCTCAAGATTTTAAAGTCTTCGGCGACGTTTTGGAGAAAGTTATCTTGACATAGGCACTGGGCTCACTGACAGTTCTTGAAAAAGAGATTTAAGAGGTTTGACCATTTGTAAACACTCTTTACTGTCTCTTCTGGCTCATTACACACAGCCGCAGTTCAGTTAACGGAATAACAAAGGAGGAGGTTAAATGATAAGCAAAGGAAAAGAGGAAAGGTGTGGCACTGTGCAGCAACATGTCTAGTGAACTAAATAACAAACCAGAACTAGGACGTGTCGAGAGATCCCTTCACATGGAGCTTTTTCCCCACGAGATCACATTCCTGCCCGCGTAGCGCATCACAGTCGCTTGGCTCTCAAACAGCTGCTCAGCCTCGACAATATCAGTAACAAAACCCTCACAAATGATTAGCGCGTGCACAGAACACACAGATGCCGACAACAAAGACATGCCCGGGGGGAATCAGGACCTGATAAACATGACATGATTAGAATCGATGAGAGGAGAACGGAAAAACGCTGCGGCTTTCAAAATGAAATGAAGCACCGGCGAACTCAAAGAAAATCAGGACTCAAAATGCGTAAAAAGGCCGATGAGGTTTGTGACCGAAACGTTTCCGTTGCTTTGAGACACACACACACACACACACACACAGAGAGAGAGCAGGAGGCAGGAAACATGAGGCGGAGCGTCGCAAAAAGCACCCCCCCATCAGGTTTTGGTTTGTAGTGAACGACGAATCGTCTTTAAGAGGGCGGAGTTCATTTCCTGTTGTTACCATGGTGCAGAACAGCCTCAGTAATTTCCACAGACATGTACTCGCTCCGAGTGTGTTTACACTGAAACCAGTACACAACCAATCAGTTGAGTTACCTATGAAACTACTTTCGCTGCTTCCAGCTCCTCCAATGTTGAGCATTTCGCTGCTTTTCTCTGTTTATATATCTTTGTTAAGTGAGTATTTTGGGACTCTGGATGAGACAAAGCGAGACATGGGTCAGCTTGTTGCTCTGGGCAACGGTGATCGGCAATTTTTGTTTTTTTGGGGCCTGGAATTATTTATTATTTTATCACTTTTTGAATACTTCACAGCAGTATTTAATCAAGTATTCCAAATGATATCGTTAATAAAATTAATGCAACCTGGATAAAATGGAAGGATGAAAATGATTCATTCTTTTAGATCCCCCCCCCCCCAAAAAAAATTGACACCTGCCAATTATGAGACAATGAGCTTCCTAGCTACTGTAGCTAACAGTAGTGACAGTGTCTGCTACAGGTCTGATGGTGAAGGTCACAACAATCTCACTTTTAGTTTATAGGTGTAAAAACATTGTAGGATTAACATGATTGCCTACAAGAGAAAACATTTAAGCTGCAGCTGCAGAATAAATTTCCAATTTTACTTACTACTAACGTCCCCATTAATTGGCATTTTGTTACATGAACTATAAATCTGCCTGGTGAGGACAGGATAAAATAAAGCTGCCTTCAGCGACTCCAAACTACAGGAATAAACGGTTGAGGTCGAGGGCTGGACAGGTGTCGGGCTACCTGCGCTTTGCTTTGTGGCCTGCCCGTCTTTGTTCGGCTGAACATTGTTGCACTACTATTTAAAATTAGAAATATAACGAAGCGTGACTCTGCAAACCCACAGCCATGGTTCTTCAGTTTTAAAAGACGGAAAACACAGTGATCCTCATCCAAGACAATTTATTGTGTCTGTGTGAGAACGAGTTAAAGATTATTTAAACCACCTCATCACTCATTTTGTTCAGTGCCCAAAAACGCCACCTGTAGACTCCCACTGAGCCTCAGCAGACCATTTTATATTATTACATTTCATTTTGACTTACTCTAGAACCTAATTTTATTTCCCTTTTTGATTGTTTCTAAATGTTGTTCTCATGCCTCATGTAAAACACTTTGACTTTCCACTGTCTGAGAGGCGCTATGCAAATAAACTTGCCTCGCAAATGTTAAATAAACGAAAGAATTAACTCGCCGGAGCAGCCGCGCTCACCGACTCACTATCGCTTCATCTGCAGATAATATCTTTTATTAATAGAATGATAATTTCATTCTTTTTTTCAAGTCTGTGAATAGCGACAAGCATCCATGAAAACTTACTACAGCCCAAGATGACGACTTTAAATACATACTTTTTTGTTTTTTGCGGTCAAACCAACTGTCAAAAGCCCAAAAAGATCCAACGTACAATAATGTAAAACAGAAAAGCCGAAACGTCCTCATCTTTAAGAATTCAGAAAAATGTTTGGCATTTTTGCTTGATAAACTTTTAAATATCAATTATCAAACTTCCTGTTTGTTTATTTTCTGTTAATTACTCATCTAGTTGTTAACACTCCCCCGGCAAGGAGAAGTCAACTGCTGAAGTGTCGGGTTTAGGGTCAGAGGGCAGCTGATAAACACTTGCGTGATTGGCATTCAAACAGGAATATCAGTGAAACGATGCACCGTGGGAATAACATCTTGATATTTTGGCGTTTCAATTTCCACCGAGATGCTTTTGGGACGCAGCGAGGCGTAAACATGAAGCAGAACAGCGCCACTGGTTTTTCGGGCAGCTTCACGCACACAGATGAAAATCTGAAGAAACCAGATCTGGACAAAACGAAAGAGGGGGAGGGATGGAGTGACGACGATGAGCGACCCGACACCAGAGTGAACCACAGCTGACCTTCAGAGACATAGTGACTGTCCAGCAGACTGGTGTAAGTGTGAATGTCATTCTCTGAGCCCAGAAGAGGAGGAGGAGGAGGAGGAGGAGGAGGAGCCGGCACGCCCGAGTCAAAGCAGCACAGGAGAAAGAGTTTGTTAGTGTTTCGATTAGAAAAAAAAGACAAAACAGGGTCAAGTTAATCAAGAAACTTCTCAGCTGGTTAGTGGATCCATTTCAAGAAAAAAAAAAAAACACATGCGGGAGAATTCCCCGCACGCTGAGGTCGAGATGTCTTGGTTCATCATTTAACAATAGTCAAAAACACGCATTGAAATGCTGATTTCACGTTATTATTCGGGGGGGTGG
>CM022480.1:4261534-4285283 GCA_011952105.1 Coreoperca whiteheadi
GGTTGGGGGCACTCTGCTAGATTATTTCAGCAGAGATGATTTATAGAGTATTTCTGCTTCCTGTATAGAGCGACAGGGAACAGCGTGTGTGCGCCCATGTGTCACGTATCAGGTCGTAAAGCCATAAACTGAGACAGCGAACGGCAGCTGGGCTGTAAAACAGAGACACTCCTAAAAGCATCTCAAATGAGCTGAACGCAAACTCCAAAATCCGACAAGCCTGCTGTCAGACGCGCCGACGGGACCTTGTGCACAGAATGTGCACATGACCAATGGACTAATCACTTAGCAAATATTTTGATGATGGATTCATTGTTCTAGTCACTTTTCAAGCTAAAATGCCGAACATTTTTTCGGTTTAGGCTTCCCAAATGAGCAGATTTCAGTCTTTTCTTTGTCATGTACAGACAGTTGAGCGGAATGTTTTTTTTTTTGGTTTTAAACTGCTGCTCAGATAAAACAAGCTATCTGAATATGTCATTTTGGACTAATTAACGTTTTTGGACTAAAAAGAATCTGCAGATCATTTGAATAATCATTATTTGCAGCCCTAGTGCAAATTAGTTCATTTAAAAAAATAAAAAAAAAGGCACCTAGAGTCGCCATTAAAGGAAAGGATAAATGGTCAAACATTAGCACTAAACTCAAAAAGGTATCCTGGAATTGACTTTTCAGCGCAGAGAAGAGATCAGGAGGACGGTTTTACAGACAACACGAAGCTCCCGATGGCTGCTATATTTTGCCAACAATTCCTAACAACTTGACCGCTGAGGTTTTGTGGACGTGCACACGACCATTCTGACGTTCATCTCCTCTAAGCCCGGAAGTGTTTCGCCCCAGATCTCATTCTCCACGGGGTGGAAACAGCATTTACACCAGGTGTAAAGGAAAGTGGAACTAAAATTGAATAACTGGGAGACAATAACCACAAACGTGCATTTCGTATAACAACCCCACATGCTACTTTCCAAACTCTTGACTTGTTATTTAAAAAAAAAAAAACCAAACAAACAATAATCCAGGTTGAGCTTCTCACCTCCCAGAAGCGCTTTGAGCTGCTTGTCGTAGAACTCCATCTCTTTCTGGGAGACCAGGCTGCACTCGGCGCACTGCCGCACCGGGTCGACGAAGCACATGCGGGGCAGCACCACCTTCTTGCTGCAGCATTTATCGCAGAAGCACCGGCCGCACCGCCGACAGTGATGCTGCAGGAAGAACAGGTCGCGGTCGGGTTAACTGGCAGATTGTCAGTTTCAACGTAAAAAGAAAGCATCTCAAATCCGGCTCCCGTCGCGCACGACACATTAAGCCAAACCATAGACGAGTGTGTGAAAACATATCGTTTAGGGAGCCTGAGCCTTCGGTATGGTGGGTGTGTACAGTGGCGCTTATTTCAGCATCGACACGCTTATCCTCGTGGAGGGCACCAAAGGCCCAATCAGACATTGTTTGAGCACATAAACGTGTCGTACAGACACATGTATAATTATGAAGAGTTATAGGGAAATAACATACATACAATCAATAATAAATCCTGCCCATGTTGGAATCTAATTGATGCAGTGGCAGGAAGCCTGTCAGTGGAAACTGTAGTGGGTGTCGGGTTTTTTGCTCCGCAAACAGTTGGGGCCAGGAAGTTATTTTCACCAGAAACCTCTGAAACTGGTAAAGGACAGCTGATGCACAAAAGTGCAGATTGGCTGAGCTCATCTGGTGTGACAGGGCGCTAATTTAGTGGATTTACAAAACTGCATTAACTGCAGGAACAAAGAAACTGAGAAGTGGAGACATCTGAGACGCGAGTGACGCAACAGACATGAATTGTGCAACGCAACATTCAGAAAGTCGCCTCGACATTTTAGCCGACACGGCTCGTACTCAGTGATTCACCTCTCAGGCGTTATAAAAGCACACACAGCTGGCAAGTACAGCGCACACAGGATTTTAGGCGGGATTTTCGAGCAGCTCTGCAAAGTGACTGAGACACGAATGAGCCGAGCGACAGATCTACTGTGTTTTGATGTCGGGGAGTCATTGGACAGAGATGTCGCCACAGAGCCCTCAGCGTGTCTTCATGCCAAGAGAAATGGACAGATGCCAAGTGGGGGGAAAAAAAAAAAAAACATCTCGTGTTTCACAACGCAAGGCATAAACGAAAGCATCACATTCCTCAGTTCCTACGTGCATGTGGGACACACACGCTCGTGTGTTGTTTTTATTGGGGGGGGGTTTGTGTGTATCAGAGTCAGATAAAGCTGTGATTTGTCGCCGCGGCCGCGTTGCAAAACAAAACAGACCTTTCTTCTGATGAAGTCGAACTTGGTGTCACACTGCATACATCTCGGGCACTGGAAGACCGGGGGAGAAAGAGGAAAAACAGGATGTTACACAACATGCTGAGCTGGGCGGATTCAGGTTCAACAGCAGCTCCGGGAAAAAAAGGGGGAAAAAAAAAAAAAAAAAAAAAAAAAAAAAAAAGGGGAGGGGGGGGGAAAAAGAAAAAAAAGAAAAAAGAGGAAAAAAAAGGGGAAAAAAAAAAAAAAAAAAAAAAAAAAAAAATGAGAGAGAGATCATTAAGTAAAGATACGTGTTCTTTCAGCTTTCCTACCATTAAGTCATCAACAAAACATTTACATTCAGTCATTTAGCAGACGCTTTTATCCAAAGCGACTTACATATAAGAACATTCACACACTGAAGGCGCAGCTTCGGGAGCATTTTTGGGGTTCAGTATCTTGCTCAAGGATGCTTCGACGGGGCTGGGGGATTGAACCGCGGACCTTGCGAATGGCAGGCAACCGTTCTGCCACCAAGCCACGGTGTCTTAAAAAAAAAAAAAAAAGGCCTTTGTATCTGACCAGCAGCCCAAAACCCAAAGATATTCAGTTGGCTAGCACAGGGGACTAAGAAAACCAACAAACATTCACATTTGAGAAGTCAAAACCACATCAGTTTTGGCCCTTTTGCTTACAAAAAATAGATTTAAACGATTAATCTATCATCAAAACAGTTCACTAATCAATTATCCTTAAACTAATTGTTTCAGCTCCGCGTGTTCTCACTTATTTGTTTACTTACAGTTAACACGTACTGGTCCTACTACTACTGTGGGCCATTATTTCTAACAGATACTTCCTTTCTTACTTTTTGTACTGAAGGGTGGGTCCGCTTCGATGTGTTTTCGCGACGCTACAAGCCACACTTCCCATGCAGGGCAACCGAGGCTGAACTTATAAAAACACACACACATTTTCACTTTGGGATCAGACACATTCAGGGGACACGGTGTGGAAAACAGATCTTTAAAGCCTTTTTAGCCACTTTATTTACTTAAGTAATACTCTGAAAAGCAGGACTTCTACTTGCAAAACAGGGGTTCGGTATTGCTACCTTTGTTTCTGGGCACTTGAATCCTTCTTCTAACACTGTTTATAGCCCATCATAATCATGCCTATTCACCATATACACTACAGATGAGATCAGAAACCTGCAGTGGGTAAATGATTAACATTTCTGGCTCTAGTTCACTGTCAGTCTGGTCAAAGTGCCTCTGCGATCAGCCACATTACACACTTTGGCAGACAGGTAGTGTGTGTGTCCTCATGTGCCTCCCCCTGTAACTTTACTGCACTGACCCAAACAGAAGTCACACAGACCGTTTCAGGCTTCAGAGCTAGCACAGCAGCAGCTCCTCCGGCTAGCTTAGCATGACAAGCTAGCCAAGTGTGGACGCAGGCTGCGTAGCTGCCAGCTAACACACAAAACAAAACACAGGTTTTGCCACTTTAACAAACTCTGGTGACGTTAAGCATCATGGCAGCGCCTGGCGGCTAGTTCCAGCTGTTAGCTAGCTGTTTATCTAGCAGGCTCCGTTGGCTGCCCGGCTGGCCGTGCCTGCCTGCAACGCCCAGTCCGGCGGCCAACTGCCATGTCCAGAGCCGCGTCAGGTTAGCCACAGTTAGCATGAGGGATACCGGAAGTTTTGGAGACTTCACCTCAAAAGTAAAAACGCTTTACATGAGAAGCTTAATCACATAAGTCAGTGGTGGAAAGTAACGTAAGGACATTTACTCAAGTGACGTACGTTAGTACAATTTCTAAGGTACTTTACTTGAGTATTTTTATTTTCTGCTACTTAGTTTTACTCAACCACTGTATATTTATATATTTTAAGGGCTGCACGAGGGTCTCGACCTAAAGTTAAAACGCGGGTCTAGACAGAGTTTTCACTAAAATAAATGGTAAATTCTAACGTCTTTAGAGCAATGCCACACTTTTAAAACTCTTGGGAACAGTGCAGACCAGCTCAAACCAAATAATGCACATTTTAAAATGACCCCTTTATTATAATCTTCGCTTTATTTCTTTTGCTGCCAATGTTGAAGTTGTTTCGGGCGCGCTTATTTTGAAAATATCAACCGGAAAAGCCATGTTTAACATCCTAGCTAGCTTGTCGCTGGTGTCCGTGGCTCCGATAGCGTCTCGCTGTCAAACAAAAGCCCCCTCTCCCTCCCCCCTGCCTGGTCTCACCTCTTTATCCGGAACCCACTGCGGCTCGTCCAGGGAGAAGGGGCTGTTAAAGGCGCCGTTTTCGGGCACCATTCGAAGGCCGCTGGGGCTCCGGACGAGTTTCTTTCCATCGGGAACTGCGGACATTTTCCCTCAGCCGCTGTTTCTCCTCTCTGTACAGTAGAGACTCCTTCTGCCTGCCTGCCACAAACTCCTGCCTGAACACACCCTCCAGGATGAGCGACAGCGCGTTTAACCAATCAGAGCACAGAGTTGATACCACGTGGTGCGTATGGGCTCACTGTTTTGATTTTTACAAACCCCATGAAAACACACACCCTGCTGAAGGAGGGAGAAGATTAAGGTTTATTTAAGAACATCTGAAACAGCTGTTTTTAACTACTGCTATCCAATAGGATTCAGTCATATTTATCATTTATTATTATATGTTATTTCTGAATAGTCTACATGGTTTATTATCTGTTCATACTAATAACAGAAAGTGGATGACTGTGTGAAACTTCATTTTCTGCTTGCGAAATATATTCATAAATACAGAATAACAATCAATGTTCCCAATTTCAGACTTTTACGCATTCCCTGAACAATCTCTGTCACTGGAAATAAGAAAAAATGTCACTCTTCTGGGGCACATTGTGAAGTACAAGTTGATTTATTTGAATTAAATGTTTTATCTATTTTATTTTGTTATCTATTTCATGTATTTTTTTTTTTTTACTGTCTCTGGCCTACCAGCTCTGGAGCTTCTATGTGCACTACATGCGGATGGATATTCTCCTGATCTACAAAAAGGTGTTTGAAAAAGAAGATTTCTGTTAGCAAAATAACAAATGTTATTATAAATTTAGCAGTTAATATGGAGGTCCCCAGACCATTTAAATTTGTCAATTTAAAAAGGAGCTCCAAAGTCTGACTACTAAGTAGTTTAGTCCGACTAAAATACTCAACTCATGGTTGAAGTGCATGGGGGGAAAAAAACTGTGTATTGTTGTCATGCAGATAATAAAAAATTAAAAGTACTGCAAAAGAGGTTTAAAAATCTATTTTTGCTATTTATTCTAAATGCTAAAAATGTAAACCTGTGTCCCAAGGCCATCATCCTGGTATTCGGCGCTGCAAGAAACAATTATTTTAAAATGTATTTTCAGTTAATTGGTTATAATTTAGTCTATATAAATGCTATCGTACATACATTGTCTATACGCAACTCTCCAAGAAGCCGCTTGAGATATGAGCAACTTATGATCCTTACCGTTTAACTTTGTTTAGATTTTTGGCATTGTGTATTTTGTGGTGCACTAAATCCAAAAAGATCAAATTCAACATCGCCAAATGTGGAGATACATGGTTTTCACTGGGGAGGAGGAGGGGAGTAACTAAAGCCGTCAGACATATGTAGTTGCGTAAAAAAGTAAAAGATTTGCCTCTGAGGTGTAGTGGAGTAGAAGTGTAAAGTTGCATAAAATGGAAAATTGTGCTTATGTACAGAACTTGGATAAATTAGTTTGGCTCCACGTAAGACCAAATATTAAAAATGACAGGACAAAAGTAATAACTTTGACCATTTTATTCAAATACAGTCAAGGCGAACAATAATCAAACGTCCCTACTGCTCAGGTAAGAAGGAGGCGTAGTGGAACATCAGTTTGCAGACAAACGAATAGCCTACATGTCTGAGAGAGCAGCGGTTACAGAGGACAAGTAGTATCATGAAAGCCAGTCTCATCCAGGAACATTTTCTGTACATGCAAGAAATACAATTTGCATGGAGGAGTTATGAAATGCTGCCTCGTAGGGAGCATAACGTTCTTTAAAAAGTATTTCATCTAACACACACACACACGCAAAACAAAACAACAAGGACGTGTGCAACTTGACATTCATTTTTGTATTCAATAATTGTGACCATAAAATTTAGATTTAGGAGACCCGACGCACTGTGGAGCCGTACATGAGGAAGGTGCACCTTCCAATATGTTGCCGTGGTAACTAGGCAGTATAAATGCCCAGTGGCGGAGGAAGTATTCAGATCCTTTCCTTAAGTAAAAGTACAAATACAACACTGTAAAAGCGCTGAAAATGTCACTTCAGTGAAAGTATGGTCAGTATAATGTACTTAAAGTATTAAAATAAAAAAGAACTCAATGCAGTAAAATGTCCCCCGTGACTGCTATACTATACTATACTAAAACAGCTACTATTATATATCATTAGATTATTATTAGTTGTGTATTAATGTAAAAGCAGGGTTTTACTGTAGTTGGTTGAGGTGGAGCGCATTTTGAACCATTTTGTATTGGACTGCAACTATTTTCATTATGGATTCATCTGCTGATTAGATTTAATGGGGGGGAAGTTCTATCAATATGCTAATCTGCGGATTATATTCTCCATTAATCGATGGATTGTTTGGCCATCGCAATTAGAGAGAATACAGAGCCCAAAGTGACACCTTCACAATGTGCGTTTAAGCAGTCCAAACCTCAAAATTCTTAAAAACTTCTTCAATTTCAAACAACCAATTATAACAATCAGCAGATTAATGAAATGGAATATTGCATCTTTATTCTAATTAGATTTAATTAGCTTGTGTAAAGGGGGAAGGTTCTTTCAATATTGCTGTGAACTGAGCACTGATAGCGGGCGACAGAGGTCACATGTTGGCCTTTAATTTAAAGAAATTGTATGTAAAACCACTTCGTCCCGACCTGAGAATGTACTTTAATCTAACCATCTACGTCACCGCTCCAACAACAGCCGGAGAGGAGAGAAATCACACTTTGACAAATACAATTAAAAAGCAGAAATAAAAAACTGCAACAAAAGGGCAGACTGGAATACTTTTCCCTTCACTGCTTTAACATTAAAACACACACACAGAGTCAGCTTAAACGTTTCACTGTTGCCCGCGCGTCCATAAATCCATACATTTACATTCACGTCATCATTAGAAAAGTTTTCCTTCCTGTGATAATCAGCATCAGGCTGCTGCCGTTCGAGCAACTCGGACTTGTAACATGTGGCAACACTGCTGCTTTACTCAGACAGGAAAATTCTGTGGTCGACAAGTACAGTATGTACACCAAGAAATATTAAAGAAGGAAAAGACTTTGACCAGATGCTGAATTTTGGTTGAAATTAAAATCTAGAAAATGTGCCTTTTCAATCAAACTTTCCTCTGAATATTTTTAAATCTATTTTTTTATTTTCTCCCGAAAAGTAAATTTCATAAAATACCTACAACTTATGGAAGCAAAAAAAGGCCAAAAGGATTTCAATCTTATAAGCAACTTAATCCATAATTGTGAAATGTTGTCACCACTGAATAATTAAAGTGGTAATTTAAATACCACTGAATTTATAGCATTTAAGAATGTTTTATTTTGTATACAGATTTATAACCATCTTTATGAACTTATTGGGTCAACTCCACTTTGAAATGTTTTCCAGAAGGTCATTTCGAGTTCAAAAACATGATTTTACACACAAATTCAGGTAATTGCGTCCAATATTAATGGAAAACTATATTCAATTTGCTTAGATTCAGTTTGTCATTTTTGGATCTGAAACCACAAATAAAAACATAAAAAAATCAGGTTGGTAAAATTAGATTGGTGAAATTCAGAGATGATAAATTAAAAGTTTAACAACCCAGGCTACGTTCAATGTAAGGTTATGTTCTGTCAGTTATATGATCCACCTTGAAATTAACTTCTGAACATTTTCAGGGGGAAAAATCAAACCACATAAATTCAGATTTCCTATTTTAATACTATAAATTCAGCTGTCTTTAAATAGTCGACATTACGGCTTTTCTTTGCTTCCATATAAAAAACTACTTTGCATTTTATCTCGTGTAAACTACATTTAGAACATTAAATGAGTCTCTTTTCATGTTTATATCGACCCTGAACAACACTTTATCACTTGGTTGCCAGTTGCTGAAGGTGTTGCCCGACTTAGCTGATCAGACATTGTTAAGTTTATGTGCCTCGTTACTTTGTGGAGCTTCTAACAGTAAGACAACAAAGATAAAAATTTTAAAAAAAGAAATAAAAAGCACAAAGCAGGCTGACGAGCAGACTGATCAACAGTCGACAAGAAGCTTCAATGCATTCGACTCACAAAAACAACGTTATAAGGAAAACAATAAGAATTTCATTCCATAATTAGAAAAAATAAAAATAAAAATTTTAAATCACTATGACTTTGACTGAATTATTGCCGGCACAGAAGGAAAAATTACCATTAATATTATTCAAGTTATCTAGCTTTTATTATTTACATTTCAGGACTTCGTCTGTTATTTTTTATTATTTGGGAAACAGATAATGTTCTTTTAAAAGAAGAAAAAAGCCTTCATATAAATTCTCTACCTCGGGCTGTATATTAATAAGTTGTCTGACCAAATGTACAAATCAGAATCAGGACTGTAAGATGTAAAGAGTTTTTAAAGAGTGTTTTTCTTTCCAACAAAGGAGGGTGAAGTCAAACGAAAGCTTATTGCACGCCCTCTGCCAAAAAAAACTAAAAGTTCATGAAACGTCTGCAAGAAAAACCATTATTAAGTATTATGATGCAGTAAATGTCCCAACATCTGATCAGAGTAAGTCAGAACAGTGATCCATGTAAAGTAAGGGGGGGAGGTTATTTTCCAGTACAAATCCCTCACGGCTGGTTGCTCGTGACCAAAGCGTCTACCAACCACCGCGTTTACCGAAGAATTCCGACACAAATTCGGTCTGAAGATGCGTTTTGGAAACTCCAAGAGCCTTTGAAGGTGGACAGTGTTAAACCCGACTGGACCTCAATGAATCTTTCGGTAAGGACAGAGACGTGTCTGAAGCAGAGCGTGAAACTGTCAAGTACCAAAAGCTATTATTCGCTAAAGCTGGAACAATTATCAATCGTTTCCTTTTTCTTTTCTGTTGTGAGGATTTGCAGCTTTTCTTTGTCTTATAGGATAGTACATTGCATATTTTCAGGGTATTCCACTGTTGGTTTGACAAAAAAAAAAAAATGAAAGCTACTTCAGGATGTCACCCTGGTAGGTTTGCGTTGGGTGTTGTTCGTCATTTTTATTTTATAGACAAAAACGATTTATCATGAAAACATTTGTTCAGTAAAATTGTTATTATTGGTGCATTCAAATGTAAGAAGCTTTTCAATGTCATGGCTGGTAATGTTGAAGATAATTTTAACTACTTTGTAAACCGTTGGTTAGTTGAATCTACAGCTGAGACGATTTGTTGGCCAATCGATTCATTTGGAAAGTTTGACAATCGATTATTTAAGTAATGCCAAAACTTATTCACTCATTCAAGCTTCTCGAATAAGGGTATTTTCTGGTTTTCATCGTATTTTATGATATTAAAGTGAATATTTTTGACTGTTGGTCACTCATAACAAGAATAATTAATATGAATATGTCAACTTGGGGACTTGGGCTTGACAGTTTAGTTGCAGCCTTTTTCCTTAATCAGATATTTTCTCAATTAAATCAATATTTTACCGTTTTTGGACCATTTGATTTTAGGCAAAGTTCTTGTATGGCTGCTTGTATTTAGACAACATTTAAGATTTGAGAAATGTGGCTTCTTTTGCACGATGAAACAGGGGTGTTTATTGAAATATGTTTATATTTAGTATATTTAAGTAAGATACCATGAAAAATCCCTAAAGCTGGTACAATCGTTTTCATCTGAAACATGTGAAACTCTTCAGCAAGGCACTTGATCCTAAACGTCGATTGATGGGGATGTAAGTTCAAGAGTTTTTCTGTGTTTTTCTGTATGTTGTTGCATTTCAAGCTTGTCACCAGAAAAGCACGATAAATACACATTGCTTAGTTCCCTTTAAGGAAAAATAGAGCATGTATGCACAGTGAACGTCATTTCATTTCTAAGTTAATAAAACTAGAAACTTTACGCAAAGCTTCAGTCTTGGAACGTTTTGGACGTTTTTGTCAGATATTAAACACTGACAATGTTTTTACATGAAGAAGCCTGCTGTATAAACACTCAATAATGACATTTTTAGGATTAATCCGTCAGTATTTACGCCAGGATTATGGTGGCGGTCCGATTTGTGTTATCTGGGTTTTGATCCAGCTGCTGTAATGCGGACACACGTCACATTAAATCCTGTATTTTTATTAGGTAAGTAAATTAATTCCAGTTTTAAATAACACTTTGGAATTTCAAAGTGAATAACCGGTATACAGTGATATGTACAGTATACATCTGTTAAACTATATTATAACTAGCTATAGGAGGAATACTCCCTCTTATTTTGGTAATAGCAAACATATATTTTACATTTGCAACTTGAATGATAATAACTAGTTTTAAAGAATTCATAATTTGCACTTTGGTTGGATTTGTTCAACTTTACTCACATGGTAAAGTGTTGTCTTGACTAAACAAAGTTAAAAAACAAACAAATGCTGCAACATTTCTCCGGACCATTGCTGAAAATGGCGTTAATGTGTCAAAGTGTGACGCGGCGTTATCTTTGCCGTCAGTGTGTGAAGCTACAGCCTCGATCCTGAGAATGTGTCGTTCGGGCCTTCATGTGCCGATACATGGCATCGCCCTGCCTCAAACTCAGCGTTCAGGAAGACAGCGCTGCTATTGTCAAGGCTTTTTTTTTTTTTTTTCTACTGAAAGATATAAAGAGAAACTCAAATAAAGAGAAGACAAATCAAACACAATTTACAAAACCCCAAAATGTAAACATTGAACTTCATACATCAAAAAGCAAAAACCTTCAAATCAACACGGGACGGAACATTTTCGGAAATCAGTTCTTAAAAAGCAATTTCAGATGTGGGTTCCCTCGACAGGTTTCCAACGTTTTTGTCTTAAAGGTTTAGTGAGTTCAAGCAGGAAAATAAGGTCGTGACATGTCTTACATTTTGTTCAAATCGGTTCAAACCTCGGCTGTGATTTTGTGGTTCAAATAATGTCAAACGTCTGCTGGTTTGCGGGGAGTTTCTTGCTCAACATAAATGTTTGACGATCACAAATCGTGATTTTTTTGTTCTCCTGAACCCAGCTCAGGGCTCCCTCCGGGGAATCTGCAGGGTGAGCGCGGAGCTAAGCTAACGTCCGGGTCGGCCTACTGAAAGACGTCATTGCTGGACAAGTTCTCTCCGCGGAGCTTTCTGGCAGGTTTAGCTATCAAAACATTTTCTAACGAGGCAGAGCTGCTCTCACCGCTTGAGTTAAACCTCGGCGGGTGAAGCCAAACAGTTTCAGTGAGTGCAAGTTAGTAAAGCAGCAATAAAGTACATGACCCGGAAGGATTCATTTTCCACGTTCATTCATCAGCGAGTTCAGTACTGGTGTTCCGAGGTTCAATCAGACTGCGACTTTCAAGCTTCACTGCTATGATTTCAAATTTGAAAACTCTGAAAACTGAATCTACGGACTGAAACGTAATCAGTAGGGCGAGAGCGATGGCCGGCTTTTGGTTCCTTCTTATGGAGGGATCAGACTGCACGGTATCAGCCCGGTAACGACCGGCATCGACAGACATCGGGTATCGGAAACAGAAATGCGCATCGGGTGCGACCGAATTGATCATTTTATGTCAAGATTTTCTGTCCTTTCTCTTCGAGTTTGACAAACTTCTCCGACGTGTTCTGCGGTGTTGACCGTCACAGAGCACTCTTCAACTGTAAACATGGAGAAGAGGAATAACTTAATCCCCTAATGTACTGTCAGGTTTCCATCCAAATCTAATGGGAATTTTCAAGCGAATTTCCAGACAGCCGGGCAAAAGGCAAATGTGAGTGAATGTGCGTTCCCAGCCGTTACTGTTAACATTTTTCTCCTGTTGCATTGCAGTGATGCAACTCGCCACTGAAAGCCCACCGATTCAAGATACATTCCGTGATGGTTGGACACTTTAACTTGCAGTCTGCAGGGGGTTTCATGTAGGTTTAGCCTGTCTGGTGGTGAACTTGAGCTCCGGAGCTAGTTGGCTTCACACACTACAATTTAACTGGACCAGTGAGTTAACTGTTTGTTTGGGGTTTTTTTGCCTCTACATCAGAAATCCTTGTAAAACTAAAGCGCCACTCTGCATCTGCCTTCATTCAAGCGCTAGCAGAGCATTACATATGAAAAAGGACTGATTTTAAGAGGGCAATCACTCACACCAGCACACTCACATACAGTACACGCACATACAAAAAAAAAAAAAAAAAGAAAGAAGATATGCACAGAAAAGATATACACACTCGAATCACAAACAAACAGCAGGAACCCTGTATGCTCATATTCCTCCGATTCCTCGATATGTATTGATAAATTAAAAAAGAAATCCCCCTCTAAGAGCACAAGCCTTCAAAAGTGCAATGAAACATTGAAACCTGTACAGTGAGCACTTGGTGGCGTGACGCGTGAAGTGTAATGTGGGAGATAGGAAGCTGTTTACAGTGAGGAGGGTCTGGACTTTGTGGACAGGAAGTGGATTCTCATGACCCGCGGGACCTCTCGGGCTCCGTCCCTCGCCTCCGCCGGGGCCGACGGGACCTTCAACGCGCCAGGTCAGTGTGGCTGGCACTCAGGTCGCGGCTGTTTCTCAGACGATTATTTCGTTCCTGGAGAAGATGTAGCGAGAGGAAAATGAGGTCTGGTCTTTTTCAGAAAAAGTCCTCATTATGTCAACTTTTTAAGAACCAAGACTTTCTTTTGAGCTTTACCAATGTGACAAAAGGGTACGGAATGATTTAAACAGCGTTATAAGCTACACACGTTGGCATGCCCGGATAACTACCTTAGTAGTAACTGCGCGTTACTTCCAAAACAAAGGGGCAAATCATCAATTATTGTTATATATATATATATAACTACTATTTGTGGGGTCGCAGGTTTAAAAAAATAAATGCCCTCACAACTAGCACATCCACTGTGTAGTATTTCCCCCACCGGGCCCTTGATGCTATCAGAGTTTTGGCTAAGGTTACCGGCTCTGTCCTGCTTTTCATTGGATTTGGGGGGAATTAACACTCCAGCAGCCCCAGCCGACAATAGCAGCAAAATTCTCATATTTCAGAAGCCGGAATGAGAGAATATTTTGCATTTTTGCTTGCCAAATGGCAATTATTTGATTTTAAAAATGGCCACCAATAGTGTGTCGACTGATAAATTGTTGCAGCAAAAAAACATCGTCAAACTTGGTAAATCGTGTTCTTAATTAATACAGTTTTTCAGTGTGTGGATGACAATAAACTCCCGTTTTCCCTTTAATTAATTGATTTTCTTCTTTTCTACAAGTACAAAATAAAGCTACTAAAAAAATTATTGTAACAGTGTCGCTGTACGCTACATATTTTAGGAGGTATTTGTCCTTAACTAGATACTGGGATTGAACTTTGACCTTTCCAATACAGGATATTAATTACCCCCGTCACCAGCAGGGTTCAAGACTAACTCTCTGCAGATACTTCCGGTCCCGACACTCGGCCTCCTTACTTGGTAGTGGTCGCTCGCAGCCTTGTCCGCCACGTTAAGAACCCCCAGAGAGCTGGCTCGCTTCATGCTGCTCCCAGAGCAGTGACATGCAGGGAGGCGGGGGCGAGGGGTCAGAGGTCAGAGGTGAGGGTGGGTGGAGAGTCAGGTGAGAGGGTTTTAGCTCAATGGAAGTGGTGGCATGTTGGTTAATGACATCCATGATATTTTCACTCCAATGTTAGTTTCACATTAAAGGTTTCATATGTCAGATTCATTTCTTTGCAACTTCTCTGTTTATGAAATTTTAAAGGTTAAATATAAAACTTTGGTCCCACTTTCTAATATAACAACCGCTATAATGTTGCAGGTTGTGAAAAACCCTCCTCTGACATTTTGCCTTTTTTTTTTTTTTTTTTTTTTTAGCTTTGGGTCATAAATAAAACACTTCAATGGACTATTTGACAATCTGGAAAAGTGCTGCTGAGCATCTGGAACAGAATCCATTTTATCATATACAACTAACAATTTGCCATAAAACCCCTTTTTGACTTTTCTAATTACAGATGATTTACCAACATTTGCTGTTATATAAAGTGAGAAACATGTGACCCACATTTATCAACGACTTAATGACATTCATCATGGCAGACTTGATGAGTTATTAGACAAAAAGATTTTTTTTTAATTCAGCTTTTTACTGATGACTGAATTACTAACGACTCACCAGCCACCGATTATTCACAACCTGGCAATCTATAGTTTGCTCTTATCAATGGCTCGTAACTGATCTTTAAAGCATTAAAGCATTAGTAAAAGAGGCTACTTATTAACCATTAATTAAGTCAGTTACACCGTACCAACCCTTATTAGAAAGTGGTACCACATTTGTGTTTTATTGAAGTAATTTGCAACAGTTGTGTAAGTGGTGTAAACTGATATCTACATGCCAGTGAAGTCCATGCACGCACCAACATTCACGCCTGGACAAAAACTTTGGGTTCAGTGAGGCGACACTGCAGAAAATGTCCATCCTGACAGATGTTTTTAGATTATTTAGATTATTCTCGCTGCCTTTAGTTCAAGCGGTGGCAAAAAAAAAAATAAAAATCTACCATTTATTTACAATTTATTTTTAAGATTTTATGTGATGACAGCAGGCGGTGGATTAGCATTAAAATAAACATCCCGACAGACTTACAGTCCGGTCCATAAATATTGGGACGTCGACACAATTCTAATCCTTTTGGCTCTATGCACCACCACGGTGGATTTGAAATGAAGCGAACGAGATGTGCTTTAACTGCAGACTTTTAGCTTTAATCGGAGGGTATTCACATCCAAATCAGGTGGACGGTGTAGGAGTTACAACAGTTTGTATATGTGCCTCCCACTTTTTAAGGGACCAAAAGTAATGGGACAATTGGCTGCTCAGCTGTTCCACGGCCAGATGTGTGTTAGTCCCTCAATTATCCCATTTACAAGGAGCAGATAAAAGGTTCAGAGTTCATTTCAAGTGTGCTGTTCGCATTTGGAAACTGTTGCTGTCAACTGTCAATGTGAGCGCCAAAGAGCTGTCACTATCGGTGAAGCAAGCCATCATTAGGCTGAAAAAACTAAACAAACCCATCAGAGAGATAGCAAAAACTTTAGGTGTGGCCAGATCAACTGTATGGAACATCCTTAAAAAGAAAGAACGCACCGGTGAGCTCAGCAACGCCAAAAGCCACGGAAGACCACGGAAAACAACTGTGGTGGATCAACGAAAGAATACTTTCCCTGGTGAAGAAAACCCCCTCCACAACAGTTGGCCAGATCAAGAACCCTCTCCAGGCGGTAGGTGTATGTGTGTGTGTCAAAGTCGACAAGAGAAGACTTCACCAGAGTGAGTACAGAGGGTTCACCACGAGATGTAAACCATTGGTGAGCCTCAAAAACCGGAGGGCCAGATAAGAGTTTGCTAAAGAACATCTTAAAAAAAAAACATCCTATGGACCGATGAGACCAAGATCAACTTGTACCAGAGTGATGGGAAGACAGGAGTGTGGAGAAGGAAAGGAACTGCTCATGATCCAAAGCATAACCACCTCATCAGTGAAGCATGGTGGTGGAAGTGTCATGGCGTGGGCATGTATGGCTGCCAGTGGAACTGGTTCTCTTGTATTTATTGATGATGTGACTGCTGACAAAAGCAGCAGGATGAATTCTGAAGCGTTTCAGGCAACATTATCTGCTCCTATTCGTCCAAATGCTTCAGAAACTCATTGGACGGCGCTTCACAGTCCACACAGATGGACAATGACCCCGAAGCATACTGCGCAAGCAACCAGTTTTTTTTTTTTGTTTGTTTTTTTTAAGGGAAAGAAGTGGAATGTTATGCAATGGCCAAGTCAATCACCTGAGCTGAATCCGAATGAGCGTGCATTTCACTTGCTGCGGACAAGACTGAAGGGACAATGCCCCAAGAGCAAGCAGGAACTGAAGACCGATGCAGTAGAGACCTGGCAGAGTCCAGACTTCGGGCTGTAATTGACTGCAAAGGATTTGCAACCAAGTATTAAAAAGTGAAAGTTTGATTTATGATTGTTAACCTGTCCCATTACTTTTGGTCCCTTAAAAAGTGGGAGGCACATATACAAACTGTTGTAACTCCTACACCGTTCACCTGATTTGGATGTGAATACCCTCCGATTAAAGCTAAAAGTCTGCAGTTAAAGCACATCTCGTTCGCTTCATTTCAAATCCACCGTGGTGGTGCATAGAGCCAAAAAGATTAGAACCATGTCGACGTCCCAATATTTATGGACCGGACTGTAAGATTTTTCCTTTAAATGTGTACAATTTCTGGCCTTTTTCAGGTTTGTAACATTTTTTTAAAAAGTCCCGCGAAAACAAAAAAAACAAACACCAAAATGTAGTGTGGCAACATGTTTGACATTCGAACTTAAGAGCAAAAACATTATTTAAAATTACTTTTTGGGGACGCCGCGCGCGAAACACAGCAGTTGGTTTTGGGGAGTTTTGTTGCAAATATATACGAGAAATAATACCGTCATAATGTCCCGAGAAAAAACGTCAATGTTTCAAACAAAGTCAACAATTTACAAGTATCTAGACTTTCACTATTAAATAAAAGGTAAAACGCGGGTGAAGAGTTGCATTCTTGATATTACCACCAGATGGCACCAAAGTAAGGCATCTTTAAGTCCTACATGATGTTTGTTGCGCTCAACCCAGTTCCTTCCAGTTGAACTTATTTTCAGTGCAGCAGTTTCTTTTCGTACAGCAGGTGGCGGTATCTTTTCTTCTTTTTTTTTAAAAAAAAGAAAAGCTTTGCACTTAACGACTTGTTAAAATGGACATTTCTGCAGAGATTTAAAATTCCTGAGAGCCGACGGGTCATGACGATGGCGGCAGTGACATCATCATGTCCGTCATCTTAAGGGGCTTCAGAGAAGAGCAAACCAGAAAGGAAAATGGAAACCAGTGAGCACACAGATGAGGCATGCAAGAAAACATTCAAATGAAAAAAATTTATTCATAAATAAAAATTCAACACGGCATAAAACAAACAAACGCCCCCCCACACCCCCCCCAAAAAAACAAAACAAACCAGCCATGCAGACAAGTTTGTTTTTCTGAGAAAAATTCACAAAGGAAAAATGAAAAAAATAAAATCCCATGCTGAGTAAAACTGAACTGTATTTCAAAGCAAATTGAAATAAATAGTCCAAATCCACAAAATGCAATAAATAGGTGTAACCATTAGTGGTTAAAAACAAGAAGTAAATGAGTTCCAGAGGCATAAAGCATTTCAAAAGCAGACATTAGTAGTTTGTGTCTCATTGCAGATGCTTTTCTACATGTCGCCCGCCCCAGCATGCGAGTGAAGTTTGAAGTAGTTGCATTATTTCCCATTTCATCAATACTGTTCTGCACGTGTGCCGCTTATTCCCTGTGGCTTTCTCCTTTAAATCATGTTCAGGTTTATAGGTCACTGCGCCAGAACATTAGGACCACTGTGTGGGGGGGGGATTCAAACGTTGAATTGTTTCAATGTATTACAAAAAAAAGTTGGTAATGTTTACAGAATTAAGTCAGATTATTTACAGCATAAGGTTTACAAGAAAAAAAACTGCCATAATATATTGGGTAAAAAAAAGTCATACTATTTCTAAAATAAAGTCAACAATTTGAGAGTTTCTCTTAAGATAAGTTTTCTTTCACAAAATACTATTTTTCTTAAAATATTACAACTATTTTTGTTTTTGGGCAAATTACTGCCACTGTTTTCACAAAAACACTCTCTCTTTCTCAGAATATTACATCTTTATTCTGAAAATAGTAATATTACATTTTTTTCAAAATATGAATTTGTTTTTCACCTTTTTCTCAGAATAACACGTTTATCTTTATTCTGAAAATAGTGCAACTTCTCGAAATACTTGCCCTCTCTTTCTGGCGATATTGTGCCTTTTTTCGCTGAATATTTCATCTTTATTCAGACATTACTAAGACCTTTTCTTGTAATATTACAATTTTTTTCTCGGTCTTACATTGTTGCTTTTTCCAACAGTGGCCCAAATAGTCCCTGACAACCAAAATCTCTCTCTGAAACAAAGTTAAGACCGTGCAAAGGCAGCAGGAGAGCAGAAGGGTAAACCAACGCAATGGGAAAAGGACGAATGCGTATGTGCCAGTAAAAGCTCCCTCCGTCATTTCATGTGCAAACACAGCTTCAGAGCTACACCACTTCACCACCAGCAGAGTAGAGCGAATCCCTTCTTTCGTTTTTTGGTTAGTGCGCCAGCCGGCGAGCTGAGGGCCGGCTCGATCCTCCAGCGCATTAAGCGAGATTCACCCGCAGCAGGTCAGTCAGGTGTCTGTTGGGATAGTTACCCGGGGTTTTTGGGCTCGCTGTCTCGGGACGAGCCGCCGCCTTTCAGCTTGCGGACCAGTTTCTCGCTGCTGCGACGGATCGACGCTCGCAGTTTGCTGAAGGAGCCGCTCCTCTTCAGAGAGCCGGAGCCGTCCTGATGGGAGACGTCACAGGGTTACACTCGTTCGTACTGTTTTGAATGAAGACATTGAATATCTCATGGCCTAAAGGATTTAAAATACGACAGAGTACGTTTAGTGTTAATAAATTGTAGGGACTTTTTGGGGTCATAATATATCAGATCTGAATGCGTAGTTAAAAAATAATTTAGGCTCTACTGGTAGATTTAGTTAAAGGTAGCAGCCTTGAAATACCAACACTGGCCCCACACACACAGAAGTGCACAATCGTCCATGTAAAATGTCATGTGCATACACGATGCAGTAATGCAGATGCACACTCATTTGCAAACCAGCGAAGCCACTGACTCAGTAATCGGTGCATTGCATTTCCACCCACACAGGTGATTTCCTTTATTTTGTTGCAGCTGTTAGTGTAAGACCGATTACAACTTCATCTGTTGGTACGTGGAGTTCCGCCTGCGTTCAACGTAAGCAGCTCTAATAAGCCAAAATAACTAAAAAAGAGCCTTTAAACTTAATGTCTCCAAGTTCCAAGCCCTACCTGGACCAGTCTCTTTTAACAGAGCGCTGTCCCTGAGTCATTCGACATTACCGGGACTGTATCTGTATGACTGGAAAAGAGAAGCCCAGACTCACAACAGTGAAGACTGATGCCCTCGACACGGCCGCAGTGAGGCTGCACGGCAACTTATTGGTGTGGTGACAGTGTTGTCTCTGACAGCCAGAACTGGGTTTAGACTTTGTGTTCGAGCAGACAGACGCTCCAGGTTCTTCGTGTCCGGGACTCCGAACGGAGCAGCCAGAGACTCTTTCTTGTTGTTCCATCATTAGACAGGCGTTTGTAGTCAACAGAACCTCAGTTATGATCAAATATTGCTAATTTCAACCTCAATGGCCAGAGTCAAAAAGCAGCTGAAAGAGTCAAGGAGTGAAAGAGGAAGACGCTGAGCATGAAGCTGAGCATGCTGGGTACTGACAAAAATAATCTCGAAGGCAGTGGTGAAAAAGTAGCGATACCACAGTGTAGAAATACTCTGTTACAAGTAAAAGTCCTATATCCAGTGAAGTATTAGCATCAAAGCATTCACTTTGCCGAATATCCAATTTCAGAATAATATATTATTGGATTATAATTAGTGCTGCGTTAATATGTAAGGCTCATTAATGTTGCAGCTGACAACGGTGGAGCTAATGTAACTACACATACGTCATCATGTACTAGTTGATTGTATAGCTTTTATTAATCTGAGCTAGCCTGCTGCAACCCCGACATCATCTCTGCCCGGAACAGAAATGAACAGGATGTCGGGGGCATCTGTATTTCCATGTACATTTTGACCACAACCCACGTGATACTTGGCTTCTCCGAGGCCAGTACTGATATCCATATTTGAGTTTCATTCTTAATATTCTTATTTGAACATAAATACGTAACAGAAACAAACATTTTTGATAACGACCCCTTAAATATTGCTATCAGAGCACTGTGACCGCAGCACTGCTCGCTGAGTGGAACATTTTAAAGCTGAGAACTTGCTCTCCCAGGGGGTCTGTAAACGACCTCAAACATATCTGCCATTTCTTTACTGCGAGTTCTTGTAACTCACCAGCAGACATTCACGCTGACGGGTACAGATATATCTGTGATAGGGAAATATTGCCTGATAAAATCATTACTCGGTTGGCAGGTGACTAACTGTCCATCAAAACCTGTGGTTCCTTTGGTTCAGCCCCTCAAAATATACTTGTACTACAAAAAGGGGGGCTTCCTTCTGGGACCTTCCAGACGTGTTGAAGGGCAAAATAAACTCAGAAAGTTACAGCGTCTTTATAACCTTTTGAAACCTTTGAAGTAAACCAAAGGTCAAATTTGATTTGATGTGTTTCCAAGGTCAAGAAAGAACTCTCAATCTTAATTAAACCCTTTTTGGTTTCATTTAATGAACCAATTTTCTCCTCAGAAACAATTTAAGATTAAAAAGAAGTAATGAATGAACGTAATGATGGAAGTATTGACTTCTGACATCGACCAACTCGGTGAGCTTCCGGAGGATAGTTTCTGCTATTCGACTGATGAATAGTGTTTACTCCTTCAGGAACAAATATGTGGTTTGACTACTGGAACTTTTTGCCCGCCAACATTTATCACACAATTTCAATGAAAACTTGGGCGCTCCCAGCTTCCGATCAGCCAACGTTCAGTTAGTTTGTTCATGTATTTCCCCCCCAACAACTGCTTTGAGTGCTGCTGCTGAAAGGTTTTACGGTTTAAAGCTCACTCAGTTATGAAGGCACACACAGAAAGAGAGAGGGAACACACAAAGAGGCGACAGGCACAGGTTCAGGTGAGCAACGAGTTTAGGTTTTATTAGAAGTTAAGAAAGACAAACTGTAAGATGCACAAACAGGACAGGACACGCAGAAGATTATTAGCAGGAGCAGAGAACAGAGGCGAGGGAGACTATTTCAGAGGCCGAATTTCCAAAAAACGCAACATTGCTTGTTTACAGCAAACCCTCTGCACCCCCTCCCATCCTGACATCTATATACAGAGATATACAGAAGGTAAACCGGCTGGATGCACGATGTTTAGGCTTCTTATTGGCCAAAAGCTTCACTTCCTTTCCGCACAAACTCTGACATGTAGTGGAAAATGCTGCAGTTTTGCGCCGCAACTTTAATCGGACAAACCCTATTCTGTTACACACTTTTCAAAATAAAAACACATCGTGCACGAACCCGGTTACCTTTCACGTGTCCTCTCGTTGACGTCACAAGGTAGTTTCGTCTGATATCGTTGCGAAACAGACGACACAGAGCACGGGTGACAAACTAACGACTACAACTCTTAATAGGAGCAGAAACCCACAGAGCCACAAGCAGCGGTGCGCTCGATCATGCTGACGAGACACGCCGACGTTATTTACAGCATGTTCAATCACTTTGAGTCACCACCAATGAGTTGGGATGGAAGTGCGGAATTCAAATGAATGGTGAGACGAAACGCTTCGGACCGCCACAGAAAGAAAGACAGAGAGGCGGGAGGATAAAGTTCACAGATTCACCTCTGAGCATTTTCATACCTGGAAATGTATCTGGCAAGGGTCGTATTGGAAGGGATCATTGGTTTGATCAGTTGACCGTGACGTCAATTCCTTATTATGATGCCCTTTTCAGTCCAATAAAGTTTGGGTCAAGTGTGTGGATCTTTTATCTCTGATCTGTTATCCTGCACAGGGCTAAATTTAAAAAAAAAAGGACTGGATGTGCAACTACTACTCTTTTACCATATTTTTGACAAGCTTTGTTACATTAACAGGAGGAAATATTAATTTTTACAAAATGCTGTAACATTAAGATTCATCTTTTTACTGGTTTTTATTTATCTTTTCTCTTATATCAGTCCACCCCACACACACACACACTTTTTTTTTTTAAATCATATAGATCAATTCTGACTAAAATCTTAACATACTTTCATCTTTTTAACATGTTTGTCAGGTCCTTACAAAAAGGTACCACATAAGCATTACCCAAAACATATTGTTCACATTGTAGTAAGCCTATTGCCTTGATATTAAGAACTATATCTAAAATCATGATACTAGTGCTGTAACTGACTTTCATTACTGATTCATCTGCCCATCTTTTTTTCTTGATTAATCAATTTATTGTTTTGTCTAAAAATGCCAGAATGCAGTCCATTATAATTAACTGGTTATTTTTTGGCATTTTTGCTTGAAAACTGACTGATATAATCTGTTGATGCGACACATCACCCTTTATTTATTCATTTTATTTCTCTAGCAAAAGCAATAGCCAAGCTAGCTTTAAACACATCTGCTTAAAGGCCTGACTTTAAATTCTTTCTTTAAAATTTTCTACTTGAATGTTTCTACTTTTTTATTTTCTTTTTTTAAACAGAGTCAAACTCCAAGAAAGCAAATTATTTTAAAGGCGAAGCAACAGGTTTTATTCTGGTCAGAATTGTTATGATTGGACAGGATGTGGAACGACCAGAGTTCAGAGCCCAGGTCAAATGCAGAGTTATGCTTTAAAAAGGAGAGCAGAGATTTGGTTTGAGGGCATACCGTCAATGTCCCCACACAACTCTTCCAACAACCTATAAAATGAGTCTCCAATATGAAAGAACAGTTTAAAGACACCGGAGAGTGGCAGAAAGAGAGGAAGTAGAGAAGCAGAGGCTGGTGTTAAAGGACGGCAGAAAGAACATGGTAAGAAGCACAAGTTTAATGTTGCCGGAAAGAAACATCCCCCCATTCCTCTCCCACCCACAGCACATACACACTGTCGAGGACATCGCTTCAAGACTAGCAGGAAGCAGAAGTTGGATTTAGACACACAGACTGTCTCCGCATCCCCCCAACCCACTTCTTGTTCCCAAACGCAGCAGAGAGGAAGGTGTAAAAGCAACATTATCGCTCTGGTTCGCCCCGGCGTGAAGAATCCCACCAGAACCCGGAGGTGGAGGTGGAGAGAGAGAGGGGGAGTCAGAGCTGAAGAAAAACGGCAAAGCTGAGAGGGGATGAGGCGAGGCGAGGCGAGGCGAGGCGTCCGTCATGCAGAAGACAAGTTTTTAGAAACCATTACAAGGCATCTGGAGTTATGCCTGCCGGTCGGGCGGGAGCAGGGAGAGAGAAGAGAAAGAAGGAAACACAAGCAGTGAAAGAGAGAACAAAAAAAAAAAAAAAAAAAAAAGAGAAAGAGGAGACAAGAGA
>CM022480.1:4285308-4401280 GCA_011952105.1 Coreoperca whiteheadi
AAAAAAAGAAAAAAAAAACAGAAAAAAAAAAAAAAAAAAAAAAAAAAAAAAAAAACAGAGATAGAGGAGACAAGAGATATGGATAGACAGTTTGAAAGGAGCAATTTAGGATGGAGGAAGAAAAGAAATGGGGAAAAGGAACAGTGGCGGAAGAGAAGAAGATGGGAAATATTACATTAAAAAGGAGACATGGTTATCGAACAGGGTTTCCCAGATCAGACACAGTACTTCTCTTCCAGCTTGTGCTTTAGCTTGAGCGGCGTTGGCTGAAGCATTGCATCACTTAACCTTATAAAGCAAGACAAGCATGTAAAAAAAAATAAATAAAGGCAGTCTAGTTACATGATGAGTGATACAAACTTAGACTGCATTATTTCTAGCTGAGTCTGTTTAATATAACTGGCAGCAGAGTATGTTGATGTCGACTGATGTATGAACATTTTAGCTTTTTAATGTCACGTCTATCAAAAACTGTAGTGGCTAAAAAAAAAAAAAAAAAAAAATTTTAAATCCTCATCCACAAATATAAACGGTGAGAGCGGTCCAATAGTTGTAATTTTATTGGTCTGACATGCTAAAATCTCACTTAAAACCTATTTTTGTTGGCCAAAACAGAAGAATGACGTTGAAAAACACGACGTGTTAAAATCAGGCCAGAAAGCTAAAATAATATTTCTGATCTGCGTCTGTTCAACCTACTCGAGCTTTCTGGTAAAAAAACAAAAACAAGCCCAGACGTTAGCTTCTCTAAGGCCATCAGCCATTTTCCACAGTCCAGTCCAAATGGCCTAGGGTCTCGCCCACTTGACTCGACAGGAGCGCCAGAACCCAGAAAACCAAAACAAGCCGAAGAGCAACTGACTGATTTTACAGAGCGAAAGACAAACGGGGGCAGGACGGGGGACGAGTTATCGTCAGCGCTGTCCATTCACACCTCCTGCTGCAGTGAAAATCGAATAAAAAAAATAAAAAAAAAGGTCTCAGCTGACTGATTGAACCTCAACATGTTAAAATACAGAACACTGGACAGCTTTTGACAGGGTGGGAAAGTTACACGAGCCACTAAAAATATGCCTATAAATTCTAGCTATGGGTGTTGAGCTGGTTTACAACAGGAAACTGAACTCTCTTCTCAGAACTAATTGACGTGACAGCCGCTATGGTCCTTTTCTGCACAAAATCCCAACGTTTAACCACCAGCTTACTTATTTAGATACAGATAAACACTCCAGTATTGCAGACCAAACATAGCAAGGCATCAGATGGAGATGGCAGTGCTATGTCTTTTATTTCATTTGACTTTTGTTGTTTTTTTAAAAATACCATCCATGCATATAACTTCGGCCCACTGTTCGTCCTGTCTGATGAGAGTGACTGTGATGGGATTCCCAGACTGCGCCACTAGGTGGAGCATTAGCACAGCGTGACGTGGTGGAGAGATAATGCGTCTGTCTGGATCTGGAACATTGTTTGCACATTTCCATCAAGTAGAAGAAGGTTAAACTTCATTAGACCACCACAACACAAACACAGAGGGGGGGATGCAGGTAGGAGACACATGAGAGCAGCCAGACAGCTACTGAATATTTTGTGTCAATCTTAACATTACTTGATGTTTTCATACAGACTCTGGAGTTAATTTAGTTGATTTCTTTCTGTTGGTTGCTTGTATTTTTTTGGCTGCATAGGAAGTAGCTGTAACTAATGATTATTTTCTTTATTGATTAATTTGCCGATTATTTTGTTAACGAATCGATTCATTGTTTGGACTAAAGACCCCAAACTAACGTTTTTAAACCCCCTTTTTTTGCACGACCAATAGTGCAAAACCCAAAGATATTAAATATATTATCACAAGGAAATTAACTAAAAACTAAAAAATAGCCACATTTGAGAAGCTAGGAACAGTAAAATATTTGGCATTTGTGCTTGATTGATTGATTTGTTGACCGATTAATCAACTAATAGTTTCAGCTGTCAACTGAAGTTCATTCTATTATTGCTCCATTCTGCATTTGTCTGGAAAAAACAATCAGTAAAGAAAAACAGCACATCAGTGACCATAATAATACACTTATTAAAGATTACAGTGCTTTGGAGCCCGGTTAATGGATTTTTAACACGAGCCAACTGAATGATAATCAGCATTTATTGTGTTTTAAGCGTTTTCTTGGTTTTCTCTGTTAACTTTAGCTTCACTTTTAGCTTGCAGGCTGCCTAAAGATCCATTAAACCATGTTTCCTTCCTCTCTGGCTGATAACATGCTGACAACGCAAGCAGAGGAAAAGGTATGCAAGTTCAGGGGAAAAAAAATCACACTCTACATCCTCAGGCAGCAGCTCGTCACACAAATGCAAAAGGAGAGAGACACATTTACACGCAGGCACATACGGCACAGTGGACACGGATCACAAACATCAACAAGGTGTCCCGAGGACACAGAAGGAGTACAGTACAGAGCCCATGATGAACAGACTGGTGAGTCACGGTGCTTTGCAGAGGACTTTTTAAGAAAGAAGAACAGTGTTTTCACACCTGCCTGGGGAGAGAGCTGAAGCGGAAGTGATGATTTCTTTGACAGGTTGGAAGGCAAAATGTAGTTTGACAACTGCAGGGAAGCAGTGGAGGGTAAAAATACCTAGAACCATGTTTTTACCCATCTAATGTAGCCATATAAGTTAATACGGCAATGTACAGAGATTACAGTATTTTCTACACAATATTCACACTGTATAGATACATTTACCATATATTTATATTATTCTCACACTATTTTAGATTATATTATACTCACTATGCATACATGCTAATCAATATATGAATATTCATTCCAAATATACTGCATCTACCTGGCCACTGTGATCAGAAATTTCAGAAAACTTAGTTTTACACATATATTTATGCACAGTGGTTAGGGTAACATGCTGTATATAGCGTTCTAACTTTTTGTTATCTGTATATTTACACATATTTTTATTTACTTATGAGTTTCCTCTTCCTATGTGCCTCTCTGGTTTTCTTCTTGCGGTGCTGTAATGCTCAACTTCCCTCCGGGGATCAATGAAGTTTGAGCTTATGTAAAAATCAAATTCCACATTAATTCACCTTTAAAAAAGAAAGGGATTTTTGTAAGTTTGGTATTCTGGTTGACTTTATGGTGACATTAAAGAAGGGCAAAACAAAAACACTATTATTAAAAATTTACTTCCAGCTAAAGCTCTTTCCAGAGAAGACCGGCTGCTCTCCTGCTATAAATAGGTCCAGAGATCAGCTGGTGATGTGAGATTGTCTGCAGGAGGCTGTTTTTGTCAATAACTGGCCGACACGACGCAATGTAAATAGACATTGATGTGTCTCACAACAAACCTCCCAGAGGTACAGTACTGGAGGAGATGCTGATTGGTTGTTCAGGGCGCTAGGACTACTGTTGCTGTGTGAGCAGCGGCAGCCTTTCAGAAAAGAGAGGGTGAGCAGCCTACAGTGATCCTACATCTACATGTTCTGCCACTGCGGTCGCTGGAGGCTGAGAAAATACTGCAGATACTGTGAAATGTACCAGCTCAGTTAGAGAAGTGGCTCTGCAGCGGAGGGAGTTAGGTGGGCGTTGTCAGCCCGTGTAACCAGAGGGCTTTACTGCGGCGAAAAGCAGTTTTAAAGACTCAAGAGTTAGTTGGAAAAGCTCTAGAGGAAGAGAGTTTAGTGGGAAAAGAGTGTTTATTAAGAGAGAAGCACTGTGTAAATGTAAAAAAAACAAACAAAAAACACTACGACTGAAGCAGAGGAACCTGCTCTCAGAGATTTAAGATCCAGCCAAGTGAGCGTCTCAGCAGAGCAGCTCCTCACTCGGTCTTATTATTAAATCAAAGTCAGTGTAACAGGGAAGTACAAGCAGAAGCTACTGTAGTAATTCTGACAGTCAATCAGCATTATCAGTGGACCATCTTTTTACTATCATTTTAACAGGTCTGACAGGATTTACCGAGTATCTTTCTCGACTGAAGCCAGAGGAACCCTGATAAACATCTACATTAATATCATCCGGTAATCTTGAACTGATTTAACTTTGACTTTATGTGCACTCAAGGTGAAATCACACTGTTGGGTTTTCTGTGGTCCAAACTACAGTGGAAGAGAGAACCATGACTTGTTTCACAAACATCACATGGACCCAGAAATAGCGGTTTTATTGAACAACACATCTGATTCCAGTTCCTGTAACTTTGGCTAAGAATGATAAACTGGTCTGCTACCGTCCTCTGTACTAGTTAACACACGAAGAAATAGCTGAATGTGAGCATCAGGTGTGACCTCCATTAATTCCGTTGTGCTCAGCCTTTCAATAGCGAGCAACTGTTGTCAAATAACAAGGAAGCGTAGCACATTACATGTACTGTAGCTGCAAAGCTACTGGAAATCAGCATGGATGAAAAGAGAAATGCCTGCTCAAACCACAAATTCATTTAAAAGTTTGTGGATTGGAGTCAATGTGCAGGTGATACTCTTTATCAAAACAAAAAACCTACATCCATGAGTTTTTTGGTTGTATTTTTACTAAAAACTTGCTCTATGGTTCTCTTGAAACTTGACAGAAATCTATCTTGCTGTTATTTGAAAATACCCCCATTTTATTGGCATCAACCTCACCAAGACAAAGACATAAAGCAGGTGATGCTCCAGAGGTAAAATAAACTGCTCCAAGCCAACCTTACGTGACCTGATTCACACCTGACCTGATCGATAAGACTCCACATCTGTACTTGGAGGGTACCGTGTTGTTATCAATCTCTGTGTATTAATAGTATATACAGTAAATGTCATATATCGATTTCATCAAAACTCACGTTTACCAGACCAGATCCCTTTGTATGTGGCTTCTGTCCAGAAAGATACAGGCTGGTTGTGATATAAGCATGTAAAAAGACTCTCAGTAACGTGTTGAGGGCTGTGTACTGTACTTACCCCGTTCCACTCCACGCTCATACTCACTTCCTCGCCACCGTCCGGCCCGCTCTCATATTTCACCGTGTCAGAGGTCAAACTCTCGCGGCTTCGCTGCTTCTCACGGGCCTCCGGCTCGCTCAGGACCTCCGCCACGCGCTGCTTATGCACATTGTCCAGACCCTGACAAACACACACACACACGGCATCAATAAATGCCAATTCAATTAATCCAATTAAAGCGAAAGCTGAGCACCTCTGCCACCTGCAGCTTGAGCACACTGTCACAGACACTGTACAGCTGACAGAAGTACCAATTCATCCAATCCAATTAATATTAAAAGCTATAGACTTGTGCCACCTGCTGCAATGAACCCAGGCCCTGGCAGACCTTCACACCTTACATTAGACACCAGCAGTAGGGACTTATTTAGCAAAGTCAAAAGCAAAATTGGAAAAAACTCAGCTTAAAATTCTTTTTTTTTTTTATATATTGCACAGCGAACGGTAAACCTGTTGTTTTCTGCTGCAAAGGATGTCGATTCTTCAATCCCACCACCCTACTCTCTAGTATGAAACCCTTTTTTTTTTTTAAGAGACGATTAAGAGTAATAAGAGCATTTGATAGCAGCTTTGGGACCAGATAAGCTTAAGTATGCAGCTAGAAAAGTGAAACTGGAACACTAAAAACCCATGACGACATTTCATAGATCCATAGACACTTATCTAAAAATAAGCTCAAACCTCTTTTTCAGACATGTTTTAAAGACATGAAAATACCACTACTAATTAAAACAATAAATCATGTCTGATATGAGTTTTCCAAAAAAACATAAAAGAAAAATGTAATTACTTTGTTAAAAACGTTTAAAACTCCATCTTGTCATTGTCCGTAACAGTTTCTCTGAACCTTTCTTCCTTCAGCAGATGAAGGTGAAAACAGCCTCCTGGTGTCAACCTCTGCACATACATCATTCTGTACAAAGAAGCTCAAACATCCAAATGAAGCATGTTTTAAAGTTCAAAATCTACTTGTGACATCAGACCTCTTCCTCTTACAAAGTACATATATATTTTTTTTAGAGTTAATGGTCTGCAATTTGTGCTTGTAAAATCTGTAAAGTTTCTCAAGTTTCACATTCTTAGCAGTCTAATTCCGCACAAAATACTGACTTGATTTAATAAAAAAGTATCTATAGAGGTAGTTATAGTTTAATTTATTACCAAAGCATAATAACTCTCTACAGCCGCAACTACATCGGCACCACAGGATTCCAGTTTAAATTCATGTTTTAACTTCCCGACCAAGAGATACTTGACATTAAATCCTATTTCAGGATAAAAGCTGCAGGGCTTCTCCACTGCCTCCCACTTCTTGTCTCCACAGGAGACCCCCATTAAGTTACATAAGTAAAACACCATCAGATGCAGTTTAAAAGCTGCAATCCAGGCTTCTCGGCACCCAGAGTGTATCGTCTCCTCCCTAATTTTACACTGGATGTAACTAAATGTTCTGCTTTTAAATCCGCCGTAAATGCTGAGCCCTTTCATCTGAGTACTGCTAACCAGTGATGATCATCTGCCACTATCTCTGCCGTTTTAACACTGGCAGTGACGTCTTAACCCCGGCTAGGAATCCTATATTATCAGTCACATCATCCAGGGACCGCACCTGCTTTCTGGAACGCATGGCGGCTTCCTCCAGAGTCTCGGCTGCCTCAAACTTTCCCTGCCGCCTGTAGAGGGCGCCCAGGTTCTTCAGAGTGGTGGTCACTGTGGGGCTGCAAAAACAAGGAGTAGAGGTATCTCATTAAAGAGAATCATTCTGGTGGAGGACGAGTATTTTCACAGCAATGTTTCACACGGGGGAACCCTGATTTTTTATCTTTTGTTTCCCGCCGCTGGGAGCATCGGCCATCTTCACTCAAACACTGACTCCATCAAACAAACGGACCTGTCGACTTTGCAGGCTTTGTACCAGCCTCCATATTCTCCAAATGGTGAGCCGTCCTTCTGCTTCCCCTATAAGACAAAACTCATGATCATTAGTTTGCGACGGAACTGCCTCAGGGAATCTACGTAGACTTACATGAACAGTTTAAGTCTGGACAAGAAGCATGGACCCATGAACCAAAATGCTTAAGGGACTCGTGCATTAAAAGGATGAAAACTAACCCATTTCAGAACTACAGGTTTTTTAATACCATCAAAGATGACATGAAGGGCTATTTAGTGGTGGGATTACAGTTGGGTCAGGATCCCTGCCCTGAACAAGTAAACCTTTTAAACTGTGACGAAAATAAACTCCTACTTGGGAAAGTCGGGTACTCACACCATCAGCATTAGATGGTTATTATTGAGACTTAATCTGCTAATCCAACTCTTTGTAAAGTCAATCCTTCCTATTCCATCTTAAATAAGATCATAAAACTGTCAGAGTAGTTTAATGCTGCCATCAGTGTTGCTTAGTTCTTTTGTTATATGCGCGTGTGGCCAAGAAATTCGTTTCTCTTGACTTCAATAGAAGTCAAATTCAAATGTGGTTAACTAGTGAATGTGTCAGATTTTTCGTACAGTTACATGTGAATTTTTTAAGTAATAATAAGATTTTGGGGACCACACTGAATCAACAAAACATGGGTATAAATTAAATTAAACACATTCTGCATGAAGATACACAGATTGACAAACCGAGGAAATCATCAACAGATTTCGCTCACCTTGCTTTGTTCCTCTCTCTCCTCAGCATGCATCCATATTGGTTTGTTCTCATCTGCAGAGAAACACACACACACACGTCACATGAAAGGGAAGAAGTGCTTCAGTGGCGACAAACATTCAGGCAGATAAACAGCAGGAGCGAAGTCACTCTGGTTCGGAGGAAGTACGCTTTTATTTTTCGAGCTGAAAGGTCGTTTTTGTTTACAGCTTCCAAAATGATAACAGCAGCCTGAAATCATTAACCTTTACATTAGAAGAAGAGACCAGCAAAGGGTTGTAAAGATGCACAAATTTGGTTGTGTGCGCCTGACTTATTTTAAGTCACTCTGGATAAGGGAACATTGGCTGAAATGTCCGGAATGTGAACGTGTGCTTGTTGTTTGTTATCCAGTCACATGTCGTACCGTCAACAGAGCCGAACTCCCTCTCATGAGCGCGGGTGAGGATTTCTTTGTACAGAGTTTCAGCCTGCTTGAATTTGCCCTGCTTCAGGTAACAGGACGCCTGAAGAACACAGAGAACCAAACATTAAGAGTCAGCATGGCACTGTAAATGATAAAGATATATATTAAATTTTTTTACAAATCTAAAGTATTGTACGTTTCTTTTCCACAAGTACCATAAAGTAACGACTGCACCATACAACATGTTGATCTAAGGTGTCAAACTTGTAAAATCATTGTCTCTAAAACCAACAGCTGATAATTGTGTTCAAAACAGGAAGTTTCTTCTTCTGAATTACGATTAGCATTTCAGCCAAATACTAAATAGTTGTTTCTTATCTAAATAATAATTTGCACTCAAAACCTGGTCACACTAGCTTTTAAAAATAAAATACATGGGGAAAAAAATAGATTAATTCTGATGGAAATTGCTGCGATAAGTAAATTTGCTCGCAGGGATGAAGAAAATGCACACCACTTTATATAATTGAGTTTAACCTTGGTGAACTCTGACATGCCGTCTCCCCAGTGCAGACTTTTGGAGGGATCAGAGAGTTGGAGAGTCCGAAACGACGAGTTGTCTCTACGTTACTAATCTTCTAGAGCCTCATATTTTGTGAATGGGTGAATTTCCCTGTGACACATTCTGGCGTAACTGGGCTTCAGCACTGCAGTGTTTATTTTCATTAGTAAGTTAGCCTTTACACCAAAACCTAGCCTCTGTGGCAAGTTCACCACTAAATTAGGCCAATGGAATGAAAACACAAATGTGACTGGCTAACATACAGTATGATTGCACTATAGCACAGGGTAAACACAGTTTAAAGTTTAGCACTCGATTCCTGATTCCATTGAAACTGTTTTACTGTTATACAGTAAATGTATTAAAATACCCTAAAGCCTCTTTCCGCCATGTCTGAAATACTGCCCCCACCCCGCCTCCATCCCTCTCACCAGGTTGTTCTTGGTCTTGGCCACGTTGGGGTCGTCGGGGCCCAGTTTGGTCTGGTAGATCTCCAGCGCTCTCATGTAGTAGTATTCCACCTCTTCGTACTTGCCCTGGTTCTGACACAGCAGGGCCAGGTTGTTCAGCTGCTTGGCCACATCTGGGTGGTCCTTCCCCAGCACCTGGGACGGAAGCAGGTGGAGAGGGGTTTAAAACAACAGTCATTTCGTCAAACAAAATGAGTTTTAGGCAAACAACCTAACAAGCCATTTGGTCAACAGCTCTTGTCCAGGGTGAGAAACCCCCCCACCAGCCTGTAACCAGGTGCCGGTGAATCTCGTGCTGTAGCTGGTACCCAGTTTCTCTCTATTCTAAAAATAAATCCAAATGTTGTGCGTAACTCTGGAATGCATTCGTAACTGGTCAGTAATTCTTTTATTTCATTCTCTGAATTCCCCTCAGTGTCAACCTTTAAGGTTTGACAGTTTTAACCCTCATGTCTAGTTTTGTCATTTTGGATTTCCTGGAAGACAAAGCAGTCTGGCAATACCTTGGCCATTGGAAATCAATACAAACACATGACTGCCCTAGGAACCAAGGGATATGTATTCCATCTCATGTCAGGTTGAGTTGCACTCCTTGCTACGGTTTGTTTATGATGCTGCTGCTGATCTTGGACTTTAGCCTCTAACATTACGCATAAAAATTTCTCCCTCGATAGCAGTGCAGCTGCATAAAACATGCTATTTTAGTCCCATAAATTTGGGACTTCTGCTTTCTGTACTACATAGGTGTCTCCTGAAAGATTTTCACCTGTGCCAGATTGGTGGGCTATTAGCCTGCTTGCTTAAATGAAAGCGGAGTACACACGTCAGTGCAGCAAGAAACAGCATCTGTCGCAAAAAACCATATCCTCCTGTCTTCACAAAAAAGCAGGACAACCATGAAGTAAACAACAACTTTAAAAGTGAATGTGGTTGCATTAATGTGGATATGAGAGCGGTGGAAGCTTTTCCTGTGTGCTGAGGAGGCTTAAACCCATTCGAGTCGAAGCGTGAAAGAGGTGCAGAAGGATCATTAGAGACTAGGTGGCTAGACCTAGAAAACCGCAGAGAGTCTGACTGACCAGAAAAGAGAGGGATATCAGAGAGAACAAAAATGTAGAGTAGAGAGGAAGAAAGTACGAGACAGGCTAAGACTTTGGAGAGGGAAGCGCCGGGAAGGAAAGAAAGATTCAAAGAGGATGAAGGAACGGGGGGAATGTAAAAGAGAAAAGGGGATAAAGTCAGAGGAAGCTAGTACTCTCTGCTGGCTGCTGCTCATTGAGAAACCACTTCATTAAAAACACTAGGGAAAGGTGGGCCGTGAACAGTGAGAGGACTTTGAAAAATTACGAAATAAAAGCAGCTGGTGAAACGTTAAAGAGAATCAGAGATAAAAGGTAAACCAAGAAGCTTGTTGTTTGTCCTTTGGGTAAATTTGTGGCTTCAGATTATTGCAGTGTAAGTCGGCGATCCACAGGGTGGTGCAGCGCTGTCTGAGCGGTGCACACCTACAGCATTCACTCAGTCCTGGCCTCCCCCGCCTCGTCCTCCTCCGCAGCATAACACATCTGACAGCTTTCCTGTAAACGTCGTTAGCTGGGAAAGGATTGCCACACGCACCCGGCAAGGTCTGGGTCGCTGAGGAATCGATCGTGTTTACTGATGACGCCATGCCTCCAAATACCAAAAAGTGCTGCAGTCTGCGGTGGTTTCTGGGAAGCTCTTAGAAACACCAGCTTCATCTAAAATTCAGCAGAAGAGCCTCTACTTACAGGACTGAATCCATGTCTTAGCAAAATATCTGAGAAATTCAGGAATTTGTTTCTATGTGTGTCCCTCTGAGATAGAAGTACCCATTTCAGCAAAGGCATCGGTGCGGAGAGACTGCCAGCAGCAGGTAGGGCATGAGTTGCATGCCCGAGGACATTGGAGCAGAAAAGAAAACTTCGGCTGTTGGTGTAGTTATAAGACAGTCAGGTCCTCTTCTCCCTTAAGCACCGGCTTGGTTAAATACTTGTTTAGTGCTTCAGGTTCGAGGGACTTCTCAAACAGGTAACTAATGGTCGATGTTTAAACTCCTGCTAATTTGATCAGAGAGTTGAGGAAACACAGATAGAAGGGCAGACGTCTGTGCCTAGGTTTTCATTATTTATTTTCATTTAAAAAGGCTATGGCTGGCAATATTACATACTTTTGCTAATGTCAACTAATCTAATGAAAAGACCAAAACCAACAAGCAACAGTCCGTCTCTCAATACTTTCCAACTTCCCCAGCCTGTCTGTGGCACCCAGTTCCAAGCCCATTGGTTCCCAATGAAGACGGAAATCTTTTAAAAACCCGTCAATCATTTAATTTTCAAAATGGCTTAGTCATTCCTTTAAACGGCTGGCCAGTGTAGTTTCTAGCACACGTTTAATGTAAATTGTGCATTTGCTGGGGACTATTTTCAGCGGCAGATTAATCCACATTTGCTGCTCCAGTGAGTATTTGGGGCAGCAGGACGGTATGTGTGGGACTGACTCAAAATAAAGTACTGTGTGTGTGTGTGTTCGTGGTAATGAAGGAACATGTCACCCAGTGCAACAGTGATAGGTTTTTGACAACAATGAAGCTCTACGGCAAAGAGGAGTTAAGATATATCAGGGTTTGGATACACACAAATTACTTGATAGCAGAATACATTGTGGTGTTGGTTTTTTGGTTTCTTCTGGGATTTGTTGACAAATAGAAAATATCACCGGACTTATCCTTTAATACGGCGTTTGGATCCACTATAGTTTGAAACATTTACGATGTCTTTCAGTCACTGTCGCGGTGTAGCTTGGTGAGAAGTTATGTGAACAATCCTTGGATTGCATGAAGGATAACATGGCAATTATATTCAATACAGATACAATACAGATGTTTAATTACAATAATATAAGGTCAGTGCTCATATTGGCAAATACTTAATCACTTCGATCAGCATCAGATCTGGACTTCCCTATCTTGAAATAAAGCAGAGTATCATACCGTATAAAGACAAAATAATGTTCTTTTTATTCAGTGTCAAATTGTTATTATTTCCTCTCAAGTACAGTAAACTAACTGAATAGTCCAAAGCTTCTATACCAGTTTATAGCTTCACCCCCTATTGTCCCTGATGCCCACCAAACGCCGAAGCTGAGCTTTCCTGAGATTCTATAAAAAGAAAGAAAACTGCAGGGAAAACAACTCTGCAGCAGCCACCTTGCACCGCCCCGCCTGTGGAGGAAAACTCAGTGGCAAATCTTCCAGCTTAAGCGAGAGCATTATCATCCGAGTTTCAGTAGCATAAGAAAAAATGAAATCTCTCAGCTTAACCAAAGCTGACGTCTCACTCTCAAAGAGGCGTGAGAAGGAGAGCGAAGTTTGTTCAAAGGCAAGAGGCAAGGACAGACAGAATGCTGAATAAAACCCGTCTTCCGCACTTTCAGGGTTGCTGAGCAGCACCTTTGTAAGCACCAAACTAGGGGGCAGACGAAATAATGACGTTCTCCCTGGGTATACAGGCGGTCCCATTATACACATGTTGGAACAAAGTGAAGGGAGAACGAGTCAAAGGAGAACAACGCACGTTGAATAAGTCACCTAATCTGACATCTCAATACTAAGAACTAAGAGTTAAAAAACACAGTGGTTACACTTTCTTATGCATTCAGTCAGACACAAAACTATTTAAAAATACAGCAAACATATTTTAGGCTCTTCACTTTATGTTTGTACAAACTGTAATTTCTTAGTTTATGCCAATTGTTTAACCGAACGAAGATTGTCAAATCATGGCTTAGGAACAGTAAGTAGGCACGCCCGGTCAATCAGGCTTGACAGGGCGTAGTGACAGTAAGTGTTTGTCTTTTATCCTGCTGCCTTCTAAACTCATGGGAACCATCTTGAGTGAAATCCTCAGTGTTTAGTGTTTGACTGCTTTGTACCGAAGTGGGACACAGAGTCTGTCCGAAAGTGAAAGTAAACTATTTGAAAGGGAAAGTTTTAAGTCTGGTGAAGAATAAATATGACCGTGGCTGTGGAGCACGATTAGAAGCAGCTTTTTTGTTGAGAAACAGCTGCTTGGTCGTGCTTTCCTATTTGTTTAACTACTACTGAAACGGTTTCATCACGGTGTTTGATGACCTTTGACCTACCTTTTCTCTGATCTCCAGCGCTCTCTTGCACAGAGGCTCTGCTTCCTTGTACTTTCCTCTCTTCCCATACAGGACAGCCAGGTTATTGAGGGTGGCAGCGACCTGACGGGGACACAAACACATTTATCGTTTAAATAAAAATAATAAACTGTGCGCAGTGTTTTTGTGCAACCGTAAGAATCCACCACGGCAGCATTGTGCCATTGATCTGGTGAGAGAGTAATTAACGAGGAGGAGGAAGACGTGCGGAAACAGAAGTGATTATGGTGGGCTGTAATTTGATCCCAAATCAGCTGTACGATGAATCTCAAACATGTGCGCTGAGAAGGAGGGAGTCTACAGAGGCGCCGGGAGGTCACCTCTGATCTCTGATTCAGACAGGCTCTGGTGGCCATGTAGACAGAGTGTGAGGAAAGCAGGGAGGGAGGGAGGGGTGGGGTAACTGGAGGAGGGGGAGCTCATTCAGAAAGATGGTAAGTGGAGTGGAGCAGTGAGCAAGTGAAGTAAGAGGAAGTGGGGAATAAAAAAAACTCTTTTTTCCAGAACTTTATTCCTTCATTTGTTTTGTTTGTTTAATTCAGTGTGATTTAGGTGGATCCTCACCCAACTAGTGCAAAACTCAGCTGCTAGACTCCTCGCTGGGACTCGGAAGGAGTACAGTAATCAAGTGGCGTTTGTTATGTCCAAAGCTAGTTTAAAAGTCCAAAAGCAGGGAAGGCCGTTCCTCCCAGTCACCCTCATCCAGGTTTCCCTGTCACCCCCCAGCAGATCCATGGAGTCCCCAGTCTCAGGACTTCGAGACTTGAGAGCTGGATGCTTCAAAGTGCAGTCTCAAGCGTAGGCAAAAACCACAATCCGAGGCTTCTTGTCTAGGGCCCTCTTGCTCTCTGGGGAGAGCTCCAACGCAGCGGCACTCAGCTGGGGGCTCTTAACTCTTTCCATACATGCCTGGTCCCTCTTAACCCCAGAAAGACTACAGCCTGTCCCGAATTTGTCCAGGACCACTATACTTTTCACACTGGCGTCAGCTCCTTCCCCACCAGAGAGGTGACAATGCACAGTCTCAGTTTTCATTGCCAGGAGTCACCATGCCAAGGCCCAACCTTCACCTGCCGCCCCAACTGGCAAAGCTCCAGACCACCCAATCAGCTATTACGTAAACATGATGCACGTGTGTTGCTACATGCAGTAACTGGCGATGTAGACGGAAATCCAGCAAGTTGAAACCTGCCTCAAGAATTCAAAATAAAGTTTAACGAAAACCAGGCTCTCAGATATTTGGAACCAGTTCAAATTTAGAACCGGTTTTCAATACCAAACATTCAAAACAGGGCGAAGAGAAGAGACTGAGAAGATCAGAAATAGAAGGGAATTAAAATGAAATAAAATCGTTGGAGGAAAAAGACAATGAATCAGTGTCTGATAACTGTTTATATGGTGCCAGAACTATGATTTTCTGATGACAAATCACTGAAAAACAAAATCACTTCCTTGTGGAAAAGAAGGATCAGGGTCTGGTGGCAGGATGAGAGAATGGGGGTGGGAGGGGAGGAGTGGGGAGGGCTAACCTCAGTTTCACAAAGTGGAGAGTGATGGCTGTCCAGACAGTGGAGACACAGGCCTGCTGGGGTTAACACAGTTAGTCGACCTGCTGTATGTTCACAGTCACACTGACAAACAGAGCTCACTGGGTCTGACAACAGGCCTGCGTCAATTAGTCATGAAATCTACTGTGTTCACCGTGATCGTCCTGGACTGCAGTCACAATCTTGGCCAGATACATTAGGGGTGTTTGGGAGGAGCCTATTTTAAAATGTATGGAGGTCGGTGAAGACTATAGCCAATATTTCCCCGAGAGGCTTTAGGGTATCACGTTCTACGGTCTTGCACAGGTAACCTTATATCGGCAGTTCAGAAGTTGTTTAGTTTTTGACTCTCAGGACGTTAAACTAAATGATCGGTCTTTTTGCGTCTACGAAGTAACTAAAAGGCAAAATACTTAGCATAACCCGTGTTTCTGGCAGTAAACCAGTTAAATCTCCTGTTACTTCGAAAAGGCTTGAGATGTTTTTCAGTCTTGATGATTAAAATATTCCACCTTCTCCTAGGAGTACATTCGGTCTTGTAGCACCACAACTTTATTAATGGGCTCTTTAATAAAGATAAATGCCTCTAAACTGCAATTCAAACACTCATTTGGCTGCACTGTTATGTTATGTTATTATGGCTGTCTGTGTTGTTATATGGAGGAAATATTTTATTAATTTAAATGATCCCTGAGGGGGAACAGGGACACTGCAGTAGCCAAAACTAGGTGTAGAGCAGAGTAAAGGGTAAAATAAAACGATGATGGGTGGCTCAGGCTGCCAAAGGCGGAGTCTAACAAGGTAAAGAAATCTTATTTCCTTTTCCCATTAACTGCTAAAGTGCTTATTACACTACATCATTAGTGCTCTTTATTTAAAAGGAACAGTTCGCCATCTAGGGTAACGTATTGGTTTTCTTGTGGAAAGCGAAGATCAATACCCCCTCATGTCTGTGCGGTAAATATGAAGCTACCGCCAGCAGCCAGGTAGCTTAGCATAAAAACTGGAAACCGGGGTAAACAGCTAGACTGGCTCTGTACCAGCACAAAACCATCTGTTTTCAGTCTTTACACTAAACGAAGTTAACTGCCTAATTGCTGTAGCTTCACATTTACTGTACAGACATCTAACTCAGCAAAAAAACAAATAAACGTCTTTCCCTGAATGTTAAATGATCCCCTTGATGTTGTTGTGTAGATGGATCGTACAGTTGCTAAAATATGAGCTGTGTTTCAGTTTTAACTGACTGCAAAGACAACGTACCCTTGGGAAACCCTTAACCCTGAGATACATGATAACACATTTCTCTGACTCAGATAAAACTGTGATTTTAGCAATGTTACGACAACAACAACAAAAAATACTGTCCAGTGCCAGAAAAAATAAAACGGAGCATAACTGAATAACTCTGATGTAATGCAGTGAAAGATGTACTCACAGCTGGATGGTCCCTGCCCAGAGTCTTCTCCCTGATGGCCAGAGCATCATTCAGCAGGTTGGCTGCCTCCTTATATTTGTTCTGATCCCTGACAGAGCGAAGCAAACAGAGTCAGACAGAAATACAGACACAGATAGACAGGATAACAGACAAGCACACAAAGAAAATAAACAAAAACTGTGCCAACCATTTACACTGAACAGCCCATGATTTTCAAGTGACACGGTCCAAAGAGCTTTGCAGCAGTTCCCACAGTCAATGCAACAGTCCGTTGACAATAAGTCGACCCAGTCTTTCATTCATTCAGCGTAACCAAACCCAAAACCTGCGCTGACTATTCAATGGATATGATTTGTGGAAGTAAAAGAACATGGGTGCAACCCCTGTAAAATACTATTCCAGCTCTTTTGTCATTTGCTCTTTTCTTCTTGGGCTTGGAAATGAACGTTACCGGGGTTCTATTACTGTACAGTAAATCTTTGGCTGTGTCTGCGATGTTTGCTATGTTCCACTTTTGACGTAGAAAGGCATCCAACTATCATTCGGAGTGCTTTGTGGGTTGCTAACCAAAGGTTTCAAGGGACATGCCACCGTGTTGTGAGGGTGACAAAAAGACCACATGCCATAACCATGATCCCATATTTCTCTCATGAGAGGATCTCAAGGTATTCAACTGCGACAAGGTTAAAAACATTCCTTTCATTGATAACTACCAAAACACCAGTAATGGCACTACACTGTCCCAGCATTCACTAAGAAGCCTCTACGCCGTTCTGAAATCCTGGAAAGGCTTGTAAAATAGTCAGAGTGACTGGGGACTTTAAGGATTTACCAGTAAGTGAAGGTTTTTGTTTTCATAGTGCCGCAAGTGTGATGTAAGAAACACTTTCCAGCAAATTTAATATTAGTTCTAACTCTGACGGCTATTGTAAACGTTTAATATTTTCAAATATCTACCATACCTCATATCAAAAGTTTATTAAATAAGATGCTGGCTTATTTTGCATGGTGGATATTTTCCAAGAAGATATACATCAGCTCACCTTAAAAAAAATTTTGGCAAATAGATGGCAAACCCCATTTCATAAACTCTGGTTTTGATTTTGTTTTATTACACTATTATAATTTTACACTAAGAGGATGGTGAAAACTCAAAACAGTCCGCCCTAACATGAATTATCTTATAGCTCATATATTAGTGTCAATACTAATATTACTCCTTTTGTAATTGTGCAGTTAAAACTCCTGGAACTGCCTCCTGGATGTCCAGGACCCTATTTTGGGGAGCAACTACTTCAGTTCAGGGCCAGACAGACCAACCTGTAAACCAGGGCTAGGATATTGAGCATGGTGGCCACATCTGGGTGGTCATGTCCAGAGGTCTTCTCCAGGTCTTCCAGGGCCTGTTTGCAGAGGGGCACAGCCACCTCGTACCTGCCCTGGGAGGCGTACTGGATCACCAAGTTGTGGAGGGTCCTCAGACGGGCCGGGATCTCATAGCCTCCCTGCTGGGCAGCCGCTGCCGCAGCACTGCCATGAGTCGGCTGGACTGGAGACACGTGGAGGAAACAGAAAGTAGATTAGACATCAGGTAATTTCTCATTTCATTGTTCTTGTTTATATGTTTATTCTATACACTTCTATTTATTTATTTGTACTTATTTCTGTCCTTGTGCTGCTGCAACACGTGAATTTTCCCTCTGGGGATCAATAAAGACTTATCTTATCTTACCTTACACACCTCTGTGCTTTTGAGCATTTCATTAGAACTGCATTTGGAAAAATAATCCGGAAAGGAACTCCTGAAATATATATATTTGACCCACTTACAATGTCTTATTTCTTATCATTATCTGAAACGGTGAAATGTTCCATGAAAAAAGGACAAGAAATCACAGATAGAGTCATTACAATGTTACCACTGTTAACTAGTGAGTTTAAATAAATTAATAGTTTTGGTCATATTTATGTACAAGGTCTACGGCACTACACTTTAATTTAGGCCTAAAACCTACAAACATTTTCAATATTGATTAATCTACATTATTTTCTTGAATAATAAACAAATCATTTGTTCTATAAAATGTCAGAAAATTGTGAAAAATGACCAAGATGATTATTTTAATATGCTTATTTTGTACGACCAACAGATTCTCATGACTGAGAGGTTGAAAATAAGTCATGTTTGGAATTTTGTGCTTAAAAAATTACTCAAAATAATTTTTGTCAATCAACTAATTGATTAATTGTTTCAGTTCTACTATAACTATCTTTTTAATATGTTTTTTTTTTTACTTTCTATGGTGTTGTGTTTTGAAATATGAGTCAACCCAAACTTTGATTCAAATATCACAGCTTGTGTCCTGCATTATTTTAAGAGTCCTGTGAAACCATTAGTTATTTGAGCTTCTACAAATGGGACAAAGCTAAAACCACAACAAACATATGCCCTAGAAATAAGATTATTCACACATAAACAATGTCCTCATTCTGCTACGGTGCACAGCAAACGTGCTGGCTTCTGTGTGTTTCGTTTACCAGGGTCAGGAGGACATGACTGGAATGTCTCTCATGACATGCTGTCTGTCTGTCTGTCTCTGTTTAAGTGTGTAAGAATGTATGAATGTGTGTGGGAGCCAGAGGTCAGGAAACCACCTGATTGGGTATCTTATTAAAAAGGCAGGCAGCTCTATATTTACTCTGATGGAGAGCCAGCGGGGTTTGGAGTGGGAGCCGCCCACTGCAGTAAAAACACCCACCGCAGCAAAGTGTCCGGACACCAAGTGATACCAGGTGTTCAGAACCACGCTCTCCACAGCAGCCGCTCTCTACCTACGCTAGCTCACGGCAGAGTCTTTTCACACGGGGAGCGACACTCCACCAGTGTATTTTATTTAAATGTAAATTTAAGTTTTCATTTATGTTCCAAGAAACTTGAAAAATTCCACTTCATAAATACTCTAAAACCTTGGTAAATGATTGACAGTTATTTTTTACCTGTTTTATATATTTAATACTTGGTCAGTTATTGATTTGTTTGGTTAACTTTGGATAAATATTTTATTTTAATATCGCGCAGTGCACAAAATGTAAGATTCGAGAGATGGTTCAAGTCAGTGTTCAATAAATGCAGTTAAGTTTAGAAATGTTGTGCATCTTCTTATTATTACTGTGACATTTTAGCATGCTGATGAAGGGGAAAAATTCAAGATATCAGCCCTAAAAAAAAAAAAAAATCAGCTGCACATATTAGCCCTCCGCTGACCCTGAGCTCTAAAAATCGGCATCAGCATCGGCTATAGAAAAACCAATATCGGTCGATCTCTACCAGATACGCCCAGTCTTGCGCGTCGATCGCTGTGCGAAAAGACCACAAGATGTTGACAGCACAAAAAAAACCCAGACAAAAATAGCAGATGTGTTTCCAACAGCATCTTCACAACAACACAACGCACTGATAATGAGTATTTACATCCATCACCAGGTGCTAAGAAGCAAATCCATTTGTTTTTATCCACACGTACAACAGGATGTTGTTAGCACTGCAGCTAACATTTAGTGTTGTATTGATTAATCTGGATTAATCTCATTTGGACAATAAAATGTTAGGAAACATTGAAAAATGATCCCAAATCCCAATAGGACATCTTCACATTGCTTGTTTTGATCGACCAAGAGTCCAAAAACAAAATAAATTTAGTTTAATATCACAGAAGACAAAGGAAAGAAGAAAATCCTCACAATTAAGAAATTGGAATATTTGGGATTTTTTATTTTGGAAAATTGATTTATATGATTACTTGATTATCAAATACTTGCCAATTACATTTCAGTAAATGAATTAATCAACTAATCGTTTCAGCTCCACATGTAGGAACTCTTTAATATATTTAAATCACCTGTATCTAAATTGACTACCTATGCAGTACATAAAATAAGACTATAAACCTATTTTCGGCCAATTCTTCGTTAAAGTTACCAAAATATAAGCTTCAAAGCTGAGGCTACAACCAAAAACCTGACCTTAGTGGGGGGGTCAGGTCAGCGAACTCTGTACAAGTTACAGGTCCTTACTATTTATTTTTATCCACAATTTGTGTTCAGCTGTCTAAAAGTTTAAACATCTTTCCTCTTGCAAAAAAAATCTCCCCTGGATGACGATTTAATAAGTAAAATTAATAAGGAATATATTCAATTTTGATTTAATTGACAAAAAGGTGTTTGTGTTTAATTTGCTTTTTTTGGGAGGTATTTTCATTTTTTCTAACCTGGGACATGGATTCAAGGTCAGCCAGCAACCACTTTCACACATCAAGGTCGGTTTACCAGTCTTGGGGAATACTTGTTAGGCTGAAAAGCCCACAAGTTGCATTATGGGAAGCGTAGGACGCACCATTTTTGGTACTTGAACTGTACTAAGGACTAACGATTATGGAGGGGCAACACTACATCCCTGGAATACACTTTAATTAATACCGCACTTTCAACTGAAACAGCAGCCAATTTGCCCAATTCATTAACAGGACCAGAACACTAAATCTTTACAAGCTCATTCAGTAACACAGTGTGGATAACGGAGTTAGCTAAATGACTGCAATGTAAATATTTGTACAGAAAAATCTGTGTATAAAATAAGCCTAAGGACAATTTAAATGGGAGCTGTCATCACCATTTTCGTCCTCCGTGCACCATTATCTTCTTCCTGCTGACAGCAATTTACCAAAACCCCCAAACCTTCCCAGGCAGTCTGAATAAGCTTTAAAGGAGGAAAGACATCTAATCTACTCCAGCGTGACACACACCCACCCACACAGAGTCTGAGGCAGCTCCGTTTCACACTGAGAGAGGACTGATGCCTGTGCAAGAGGCAGTCGTTGATGAATTCCTTCTCCATGCACCCACGGATCCTAAATGCATTCCATCGCTCTCTTTTTCTGCATAAAGTTGGTTTCCTGCTCTGCGTTACCACCCCTCTCTGATCCATCAAATCTCTTCATTCATTCAAAAAACACCCAGTACTTTAAGCACTGCCATAGTTTTGAGTCTGCTCATGTGACATTTTTTTTTTATTTTTTTTTCCCCATTCTATTCTTCACAGTAGTTTGGAAACATGAAACCAATGAAACTACTGCTTCTCTGTGCTTTCAGGCAAACGCGCATCTGTTTCTTATTTTTAGTTCTTTCAGTTTTCTCCTCAAATGTAGCTACTTGTATTGAAGAGAGCACACGTAACCTCCTCTCTTCATCAGGTCACGCTGGCTCCCTGTTGTCGTCCGCATCAAGTTCAAAGCGACGCTCTTGGCCTACAAGACGACCGCTGGTTCTGCACCATTCTATCGTCGCTCGCTGATACAGACCTACGCTCCTACCAGATCCCCGCGCTCTACAAACAAACGTCTGGTGGTACCATGCCAAAAAGGAATAAAATCACTCTCGCGCCCCCTTCTCTGGATCCGTTCCACACTGGTGGAATGATCTGCCTGCTTCTACAAGATCAGCAGATTCTGTAGCCGCCTTATAAAAGCACCTGAAGACGCATCTCTTCCGTCAACACTTAACTGACAATCACTAACTTCTTCTTCCTATCTATCTCCTTTCTTAAATAAATAAATAAATAAATAAATGAAAAATCCCTATCCTTAGCTTTGTATCCTGTGCTGGCCTTTAACAGACTAGTTTCTGATGCACTTATGCATTTTGTTACCTTGTGTTGTTATAATTGCTTCCATTGTCTTCCTCATATCTAAGTCGCTTTAGATAAAAGCGTCTGCTAAATGACTAAATGTAATTATTATTTTATTTTTTAAATTGTGTTTATCTCAAATCTCACTTACAATTACCAAAGTGCTATAAATAATTCCCAATTTCAAATTCATCCTTCAGTCTCAGAAATACTGGTATTTAGGCAATCAAAGACTAATGATAACTACTAATTATTTTAAAATGTTTAATTACTTGTTCAAATGGATAGTGTTGTTGTGCCATATCCTTTGGTATAAAACCTCAACAGACCACCATCTCTGTGTGCAGCTCCAGAACTTATTTGATATATACCCTTTGACGTTATCACGTTAATAACTCAGAGAAATGTCACATAATTCAATTTTTTTAATCATTATGCAGTATTGACCTCTACAGTGACACCCCTTTTATTGAGATTTACGCTGCGGAAAGTCAATCTTATGCTCCCCCTATTCGCCAAACCAATTCCTCTCACAGATATATTCTGTTAAAGTCGGTCTCTCCTGTCTAGTCATAATTCATATTCGGCTGTGGTCCTCAACACGGCAAAAGGCTTTACGAGCACTGCTAAGGAAAGTGCTGAAAATCTGCATAATGAAGCCAGTTTTCCATCCAAAACATGAAACAATTTAGACCTTTAATTTGCCACGGTATCCCAAAAACAACCTGCTCTGCTTCCTCTGCTCTACAACCTGCACTGCAGTCATACATTTGGCCCAAAACGCAGAGAAGTCGGGATCAAAACCTATTTGACACCCACAAAACACTTAGGGGTGGGGAATTTCCACTGGCCACATTCTGGTCCACATAAAAACAGTGGAAAAGCTGGTTTCTTTGTGAGCAGAAACACAGAGGACAACTGTTCAATGTAAAAAAAATAAATAAAAGTTGTCAGTAGGGCACACCACGATGCTGCCTGGGGAAGAGCGTCAGACTTAAAATTGTGGTGCAAATATGTATCATTGTTTCTTGACTGTAGGTCTTGTAAAAGTGTACAACTGACGATATTCTATAGTTTTGTTATTGTCATCAAATCACACAAAACGATGAAAGAGTTCGTCTCTCAGTACTTTCCGATTTTCCCTGCCTATCATTGGTTCTCAGCTACAAGCCTATTAGTTCCTACTGAAGCCATAAATCTTAAAATAAATAAATAAATAGCTTACATAGTTTCATTCTTATAAAAAGGCTAAGGGATTTCCTGAAATAACTGGTTGCAGTCGTTTTTAAATCAAACAAACACGTACAAATAGTGCATTTGTTTGGGACTATTTTCAGTGGTGGATTAATCCACATTTGGTGCTCTAGTGAGTATTTTTGGCAGCAGGACGATGATAAAAATAAACTACAGTGTGTGTGTTCATGGTAAACGAACACGTTACCCAGTGCAACAGTGTGGCTCATGGGAACAATTGAGCTCTATGGCACAGAGGAGTACAATATATCAGGCTTTGGAGACACACACACACACACCTTTCTTGAACATAAATTCAGTATTCTACCAGCCACTAAGTCAGGTTATACTCTTAAGAATTTGCCTGGACCTCATATTGTTCAGATGAAATGAAGACTGAATTAAATCTTAAGTTGAAACATGCATTACTTTCATTAAATGTGTTCTGAAAGATAAATATCCATTTTGACCAAGCTCCAGCTGGAAGGTTAAATCAAACAGTTTAACAAAGAGGACTGGCGTGCACAGAGCTGCAGTCTGGCTCAGACAGTGATCTGCAGAGTGTGAACCAGTCTGCTGTCCATTTTGTCAGCAATTTAAACTGGCTGACAAACTGGTGCCAGGAGCCAAATGGGAATCACCTTGGTGCAAAAAAAAAAAAAACTACCAATGCCAAGTTTGGGAACAAACTATTTGCTGTTTTTTGTGGGGCCCCTTTTTTCTCCCAAAACAGCCAAATTAGTGCTGTAGCTCTTCTGGTGGGCCATTGGATTTACCCGTCATTACAATCCCTGTCAAATGAGGCTTTTGTAATTGGTTTCACAAAGACAAACAGATCGGAGCTAATCAGAACTATGTGCTTTCACTTTTTTTTGCCATGGTTTTATGATCGCAAATGTTTAGATTTCACGCATTTCATTCATATTCAAAGCCCAAACAGTTCATCACAACTACTACTGTGGCCTTGCCAAACATTATTTCAGCTGACTACTGCCACGCAAAAAGAGCGAACTGTGGAGACCCTGGAACTCTATAACACCAGTCTGGTTGGGAGGTTTTCTCCTCATTTGGCCTCCCTCCAGGCTAAACTAGGTCCTGACTAATGGGCCTTTACAGCCAACACAGCTTTACTGTCTGGGCTACTGAACTACTGAAAGACAACCCCATCAAACACCGAGGGAATGGGTGGACATGATGAGTGGGGGCAAAGAAAAACTGGGGGTGGGCATGCGTGAGAGAATGGTTGAGCGAGGCAGGGAAAACATAAGTAGAGAGACGTGAAGAAACAAAGATTTATGAGGCTTGAGAAAAGTGCAGAAAAGCGACGAACGGCAGGAGAAACTCTACCGCCATATATTAGGTGATATATTCACATCCACTGACTAGACTTTGGTATATTAGTGTCGGCGGTGCTAAGATTGAAGTTTTGTTCGCAAAGGACGAATCAATTTTACAGCAGTGTCATTTTCAGAAATTACTGCCACCATCAGAAAACTACATTTCTAACACAAACTTGCACGTCATTGGTCACAACCTTCAACTGCCAAGGATTAATGTTGCAGAAGCTGAAGTTAACTAGGTCGATTCGACGACACATTGCAGGTAACTATCTTTCAGAATATACAACACTGCTATTGCTTTAATCTTACTCCTATCTTCGCTTCCGCAGGCGCAGAAACATTTAGGACTTACTCTGGGTCACAGACCTGCTTCACGTCTGTGGCCACATGACCAGAGCACCCCTACATTTACATACGTCCCAAGGCCAGGAACTACATTTCGGATTTGGGTTCAGGACTGAATGCTTGGAAATCCTCCAGAGGAGAGGGAAGAAGGGGAATGTGGAACACTTACTGCCTGGGGCTTGGTCGTCCTGGTCATCTGGGAAAAGATCGTCTAGAGTCTCTTTACTGGAGTCAGAGTCCTTCTCCTCCTGAGAGGGGAGTGAGGGAGAGGAGGAGGACAGAGAAACAGGAAAAGGGAAGAAAGATAGAGGACAATGAATGAACTGACTCAAAGTTTTCTAAATTCGTGGAAGAGGGTTCCCTACTTCTTATTTATCTGCTGATGCAGTCGTTCTGTAGCCTGGGACCCATCAAGCACATTTCACAGCGTTAACATATTTGAGATTGTTTATATCGATAACTTTTAATCGACTCTGCTGCTGATAAGGAGTTCAGGGAAGTGACTTAAAAGCCCAAAATAGAAGGAATCAGTGGGAGAGAAGGTGCAGCAGGAAATGCGACTCTTTCAAAAGGAATGGAAACTACATAGTGAAACAAAGCCTGATAATCCTGGAGAAAAAAACAACCAACTTCACTTGTTTAAAAGCTGAACTTCTAGTGGAGACATGAGAGCTTATTTGGATATTTGACACAAATTATCAAACTGAAAAAGAGATGCTCACCAATGACTGATGAAACCAAGCTGAAGTCAGAACAAATTAACCACTAAGGGAAGTTTGAGACATTTTTCCCATTTTATCAAGAACTGCTGCACAGAAAATGTATCCCACAATTGTCTAGTATTATGTGTATTTTGATTATAAAGCAGACTTTGCAGAGTGCTGTGTAGATGTTCTCTAGAGCACCTTCTGCTTTAAAAATGTGACCCAAGAGTGAACAGATTACCGCTCTGAACAAAAATGACACCTGCTGATTTTACCAATGACCCCTGTCTTGTTTTAGGCACTCTTGTCAATAGTGTCAGCTGATTGTTGGAATAGTGTGTTTTCACGACACGTCATCAACCCGGAAGTCGGCCATATTGGCGATACTGAACGTAAACAATGCCCCTGAAACATACGGAACTCGCAAACGTTTGCTGATTATTTCTGCTGAAAATGGTCAATTATTGTCGTGTTTTAGGCCGTACTAATCGGTCAGACCGGGAAAAACATTTGAAGAGTTACATACTTCCAAAAGTAGTAACAAATCAAGGAGAAGAGTGCAAAACACTGGCTAAGGAAAGAAGGCGTTTGTGGTTCGCCAAACTGAACCAGGATTTCAAGGGCAAGAATCTTGACAACATTCGCGTTTGTTCTTCTTATTTCTTGTCCGCTAGGTGAAATATTAGGCTACTATCTTAACTAATGTTGTAGTGTAATAGTATACTCTCTCATATTGATGTTACGTTGCGGTTTGTTACTTCTTGGCTAAAAATCAGATTCTAATCTCATTTCTTAACCTTCTCCAATAGTACAAGACCTGCATATTTTCTGTAAAATGTTACTGAAAGTTAGTTAATGGTGCTATATGTATTCTAGGTAAAAGATCTGACCTGTATACAGACTCGGTGCCGTGCGTTAATATGAATGGAAAACAAGGACCACGATCACCTGAGGACTCACTGACGTCACGCTACAAACGTCGTGTGGATCGAACCCAGCAGAAACATAAAGGATGCTGCTGCTGCCCAATCTTTGCTTCTTTTTTTCAATGGTTTAGACTTAATAAATTAGTAGAAATTAGTCTTCAGTGGTATATTAACGGTGTAATCCGTGCTGTTGTTTACATCCGATTAACTGACCAAACCCTCTATAATAACTTGCATACGTTAAACAGACACATAACCACTGCTGTGGACAGTAAGGCTTTATTTGAATGTGATGCATTCTTGCCATTAATCCTGGGGGATTTCTATCTGTTCTCACCGATTAGTCACCATCTATTATATCCTCAGGCTAATGTGAATGTGTTTTCATCTGTCCCCTGGCCTAAATATGCACCAATCCAACTTTTTTCCTCCCAATACGACAACAAGTACTGTCTTTTCTTTTAATCTGTAGACCTCACTAAATGAACTCACTTAAATCATTTTTATGGGTAACATGAGGCCAATGATTGCATGAGTCAATGGTCCACTGTGACTACATGAATGTAACTGACAGCGAAAACACTTCATGGCCGATACCTGACTTCATAGGGTCAGGATCCACACTGATAGAGATCACAGAATCAGATCGGTGTATTGCTGCCCTGGAGTTTCTTTGTTTTGGAATCCTACTTTAGTTGTCAAACATATTAAACATGAGGGCACGAATAGGCCTGTCGTGATAATTACAATGTCGACTTATCGTACGATCTGCTCAGCGGAGAATACGCCGCGAGTCCATTTTTGTCCGAGATACAGAAACGGCATAGAGAATCCGGTTAACTTTCAGAATAAAAACACCCTGCGTAGACTCCTGATCATATATCAACAATAAACACAATTAAAACAGACAAAAGAAGAAACCATTTCACAACGTAGCCTACCTAATCATGGTAGAAGCTTAACCATCAAGGAGAAATGACCAAATCAACAAAATCCTGCAGGCAAAACACTCCGATTCTGAAAAGCTCCCTGTGCGGTATGAAGCTGCACAGAGGTGTGGGTTGTTTTGGTTGTGTGGTTTTTATTTTATTTTTGTTTGATTTATGTAGGATATTTTATTTTTTTGACATTTCAATTGTAACGTCTGAATATTCTTGAGAATAAATGTTGTTGCTCTTTGAAAAGTGTGTACTTGCATTATTATGCTATTATATTATCATTACACAAGCGGCATAAAATGACAATAAAATCGTTCTTCGGGCCTAGGCATGATGACACACTCTGAAGACCTGAGGACTCACGGATGGGGACAAGTCCTCGTCGTACTTCTTCAGCTGGTTCATGAACTCCAGGTGCTTCTTCTCCTCCTCCAGCTGGGCCACACTCTGCTCGCTCTTCTGCAGTTTCTGCTGCGTCCCGGCCAGCTCGTCCCTCAGCCACTGGTTCTCCTGGCAGAGCCGGCGTACCTGAGCCCGGAGCTTCTGCTTCTCCGACTCCACCGAGCTCAGGTGGCTCGACAGCGCCATCATCACCTGGACAGAGAGGAGAGGGTTTTTTTCTTAACGCGCAAAGAGTTGCATCATAGTTCGATAATAGAAATAATATCACAGTTTGGATTCTGGAATTGCTCACTGATCAAGAAGACAATAAATTCAGCTATTGCCAAGCTACACTTTGGGTAAAAGCAGCCACCTAATAGCATATGCGCTAAGGTGAGAGGCTGTGAGGGGTGTAATTAGACAAAGAGATGGAAGCATAGAGACACTAGGGGCGTTAGCGCAGGGATATTATGCAGAAAATATGAATCATACTGTGATTTTTCCACAACTGCAAGCTACCCAAAAAGCTGAAGGTGGACATTAAAGTCTGCATGGTGCAGTGTATTGTATATTTAATAGGCATAGTCTGCAGGGAGATGGAGATGAGAAGCTAAAACATCGACAGTGACTCATCCATGACTCAGAAGCCAGTGTTTGCCAACTTAGCAATGACACAACCAATGGTTAGTTTTCAAACTTTCTCTGAAAAATCTGCATTTTTAAAAGGTTTTATTTCTGAGCTGTTAAGGCTTCTCTCTTTGAGTATTTGGGAAATATCGGCGTTTTTTACTCTAGTGGAAAGTCTCTGGAAATCACTGATTTTAAGAAAATACTGTATGTATTAAAATATTATAATAAAAAAGGTGTCCCTTTCGCTTCATTACAGAAAATGTGAAATGTCAAAAAATAAATAAATAAATGAATTGTTGGCTTGTCTATTTTTCTCTGTGTATTAATCCTTTATTTATTTATTTCTTCAATTAATTTATTCATTCTGTTTTGTTGCATTTATTTAAGAAAACTAAAATATTATTCACAAAAAAACATACAAAAGAATGGCTTGTAGTCTGGATCTGTTGGACATTCAGTACAGAACAACCTATAAGTAGCACAAAAGCCTGATATTTCAGCTAATAATGATTCACCACTGACTGACAGACTCTGGGAAGCTGTAGACACATACCTGAGCCTCGCTCAGCCCCAGCTCCAGCATCTCCAGGGACTTGCGGATCATGTGGGACTTCTCCTCCACCAGGACGCCCTCCTCGTCCTGCTTCAGGCAGCGCAGTGTGCCCAGCAGGCCCTCCAGGATGGAGTGGTGCTCCTGCTTCAGGGCATCCAGCCCCTGGATCACCTGCTTGGTCCGGGAGATGATCTCATCCTGGGACAGCCTCTCCCCAGGGTCCTCCTCCTCCTTCACGCACACCATGGTGGACATGTCCTCACGCATCCTGTAGATTTAACAACACAAGAAGGAAAGGTGGTGTCGAAATTATCTATAAATCCATTTTACAGTTGCTTGTTTTACAGATCAGACAAATCAAACCAAAACAATTAACCGCCAAAAACTTGCATACATGTACATAACACAGTAAAAAGGCTGTAGAAAATGAATCGGACATGATGTCCTCATAAAACATAAGGGTACAAACATCAGGCTCCAATGACTGCAGGAGGGCAAATCATTTTCTAGATCCTGAGAAAAACAAGACAAACAGAGAGCAGCTTGTCATCATCCAAAGACTCACTGTGTTGACAGTAGTAGCCACTCGTCTTATGACTTCTATGCTCATTATGTCCTGACAGACATTAATTACATTTAACACAGCAAAGGTTTAATCTGGGTTAATGTTTGCTGCTGTAAAAACTATGAAAAGGGTTGGAGACCAGACGACCGGGATCAGGGAAAGTCACTTCACGGAGCAACAGATTTGGCCTCACCAGAAACGTGCGACGTATTGATTAATGTAGAGAAATCGTTAGTGGGCAAACACCTAACCTTCAGATGTTTCAATCCAAGTATCCTCCTGACCTTTTCTGGTCTCATAGCCACAACACAGCCTTTTACCGGCCTGCCAGTGATTCATCGGCCTATACGATCAATACTCAAAACAAAACCAAAAAGGTTAGACCCACGTGTTTGTGACTGGACAGTTCTTGGTTCAGGAGTCTGGGAGGTTCATGTTGAGAGAATTAATAAGAAATGTTCATGCTTCCCTCTCCAGCTACAGTCAAGGTGCCTTCGAGCGAGGCACTGACTGAACCACCTGCTCTGCTTGAAAAGCTCAGTGCAGTGTGTGTGTGTCTGTGTGAGCAGCAGCAGGGTGTTGCAGCAGCAAACGCTAGATAAACACAGGTTAAACGTAATGTGGCATCTGTAAAATGCCATTTGAAGTGCTCGAACTGAGGAGTCATCACTTAAGGTGCTTTAAGAGAGGGGGAAAAAAAGGGGGACTTTGGTGCAGCTCCAATGAAAAGTTTCACCCTAACCACAGACGATAAACCTGCTGCCTGCTGACAGTTCAAATCCAGATCTGAGGCTTGTGGTCTGTGTGTGGTTTACAGATATCGATAGACATATAAACTCTGGAAGGAACTAGTAGAAAACCTAAAGTACATGAGTGGCTGCCACCAATCTTCACATTTGTTTTGTTGTTTGGTAACTACAATATTATAGCGTTGCTACTTTAATATGAATTTTAGTTGGCATTTATTAGCTTTACCTGTATGTAGCCAGTTTTAAACCAACCAAAAACCTACTAAAATATGACACAATCTCAGAAAAAGTTAGGTATCATTTTGCCATCTTCGGAAGTTTGAAAAAACACTGCACAGTTATAGTAATAGCAACCCTAAACATTCATATTCATGATTACAATATCTCCAACAATAATCCGCTTCTTAGTGCTGCCATAATGCGGTCATAGCACATAATCAGATCCTGAATCAGCCTTGGTGATTAAGGAGGAAGACTATTAGGAGTAGCAGGTACAACAGATGCTATTATTATGCACATATTAGCAAAACACTGCAGGTTAATATCCGTTCCTCTTACAGTGTCCCTCAACACAGGCACTCCTTCCATCTCCACTCTGACTTTCTTTGCTTTGTATTCATTACACACACAGACTTAAGAGGATTATGACTGAGCGCTTCGGCAGCAGTTGTAGCGAGCTGCCTAATAAATCTCTGCAAGCACACCAAACTGAAACAGCAAAGCACTCTCTCAACTGAATAATTACAGAAACACTGGCTGAAGTTAGGTTTTACTGCACCACTCTGTGAAAAACACAGAAATGAAACAACTGGTGGGTGCGACTGAACTAACGTTAGTCTCATCCTTAACGTTACAATGATACAATGAGCAGAACGGATAAAAAAACCCCACAACAGCTGAAGGCCGTCCTGAGCAGACGAGGAGGAAGAGCTACAACCCCGAGCGCTCCATGTGACTCAGCAACCAGCTTGCAGCCAATCAGCTGACAGCAGGGCAGGAAACTGAGTCTGTGAGGAGGAGGAGGAGGAGGAGGAGGAGGAACAGCAGCAGCTCCAGGTGAGCAGAGCTGTGCAGCACGAGGGGATTTTCAGTTAAATTAACTTGAAAGAATACATAACATTAACCTCAAACTTGTACTGGTCAGGCCGACTACATTTCCAGAAGAATGCAAACTGCTAAAGCTAAATTATCAGTATTTATCCTGTTGTTGGCGTTTCATCAGCTTCAAATGACACTTTAATAATTCAACTACTTTCTTACAAACACATACAAATAAAAGAATTAGGATTTCATCTTAGCTCAACTTGCTGATTGTTTTGTCGATTAACTCGTTAATCGTTTGGTGTATAAAATGTCAGGGAAAAAAAAGGTGAAAAATGCACATCGCGATTCCTTTTAAGCCCACAGTGGCGCCTTCTAATTTGTTGTTTAGTAGGACAACAGACAAAAAACCCCAATATATTCTGTTTATTGTCAAGTAAGAGGACAAAGAAAACCATCAAATCCTCACAATTAAAAATCTGGAACAAGTTCACGGTTTGCATTTGAGCTTGAAAAATTACTTGATTAACTTGCCGATCGATTTTCTGTCAATTGACTAACTGATCCATTGACTAATCATTTCACCAATAATATTTGAACAGACAATACTTACTATAAAATAGCTAACAGCAACTGCGCAAGATACAACAAATTATATAATCCGCAAATAACAATAGTCATACGGATATGAGTGGAACAGCCACCACGCAAAACACATACATTTCTACACGTGGCATCATTTGGACTTTTTAAATTATGATGCAGATGGGCTGCTTCAGTAGTGCAAGTGGTTTGTGAAACTTGGTAATAAGTTAATGCTGTAGCTTGTAATCTACCTGTTAATTAGGAAAATGCACGTCCTGTCATGTTTCTGTCACATCCCCATTAGCAGACCTTATTTACACAACACATATCCTGCAAGGTGTAAAAATAAAAGTTGTTCTTACACCACAAAACGAATCGAACTGGATCCTCGAAAAGGGTCAAGCAGTGAGCCTGAGGATCAATCAAAGAAAATCACTGCTTTATACCCCACCAACACAGAGCAAGGTCAATTTTCAACCGCTGGAAAGTACAAGACAGACAACAACAATCACTGCAGGCTGTGCAATACAGAAGTGAAAGTGACAGCACAAGCCTTTCTTCCTGTTCTGATCCAACAATCTTGTATTTCTGGCATCAGACGAGTCTCAGAGCACAAAGCGCCGCAGGGAAATGCAGCCATAACTATTTCTGATGTTAACTTTTGAAATGTAAATAGCTGGCTTGAAGCTGAACGCCTGGGGACAATGCAGCATGCATACATGCCGGTTAAGGCAGCGATACAAGGCGATGGGGAGGCTGAAGACGAATGTGGTGGGGGGCAGGGTATAGTAAGTGCTTGCTCTGGGCTTCATGCATGAGGATGGAGCAGGGAGCAGGAAGAGCAGCACTGCGGAGAACAATCTTAGTCAGCGATGTGTGGGCTGATTCACAGCCACATTTAAAGAGCGAGAAAGTCTGAAAGACACTCTGAGCCTGTGAAGGTTGACTTTACTGGATCACTTTTAATTACCCATGATGCAAATGACGCCACAGTTATTCTAACTGTATCCTCTCGATAAAAACCTTTTGCACTCGCAGGAGACAGAACAGCTATGAGCGCTGAGCACAAATAAGTAATAAAATGCTATAAACTATAAACACAACGGAAACAAGCTGTAAACACTGGCATATTATCACTTTTTAGGTTGCTTATTTACACATCCAACAGATATGGAGCAACATTAGCATTCATTTCGAGTTGTGTCTCTGGCCACCTGACAAATTAAAGGCCACTATTCACTTTACTTTTAGCTCCATTTTCTGCTAAAAGTTCCACTTTCTTCACCAGCTTGTCTCAAACTTTGCCTGTGTGACGTTTGGTGCTAGGCAGGTAGTGTAAAGTGGGTTTATCGGAGCCTTTTTGCTGAAAACAGCTGCCTGCTGCGGTCCAAAACGACCCCGATGAGAGCGGCGAGAGTGAACCGAAGCAGTAAAGTTGCAGTTTGTAAAACAAAAAAAACAAGCTAAAAAATGCTACTAAACGCTGTAAAGCCGGAGGGAACTGCAGAGTCGGGTGATCCATTGTTAATATATAAATACAGATTACAGCTGCTTTAAAATGATCAAGGTTGTTTATATCTCATGCTGTCTACATGCTCGAGTCTTTGACTTAACTATTCCTGCAAAACATCAGTCTTACTCAATATCAAAGAGTCACTTATGTATCATGTGACGACTTTAGCTGTTCGCTTCAGAGAATAAGAAAAGGGTTAACAAATCGGGCAGTCACGAGACATGACCGTGCATGGCTGAAACACAGGAAATGACAAGTAAGATTGGTATCAATAATCTGTGTCTGGTGGACACACCGCTGAGGAGGTCGAACTCTGAAAACTTCTTATTCTAAAATAACTTAACACAGGAACATAACCACCCTTATCCTGTGTGAATTAAGTCGCTGCAGCCAGCTGTGTGTCATCTCCTAAAATGAGTCGCAGGCTCACTTCTGCTAAGCCCTCACATGACAAGAGCATGGATGATTTTTTTTTTCCCCCATTTGTTATTACTACTATAACCAAGCCTTGGGCGAGAGATTAAATGTACCATTTGAATCACTGAAGTAGCTGCTCTGATCTACAGAGACAGTAGTGGCACCGCTCGCTCCATGCTGCAGCACCCCGGAGGCTGAAAGACACTGAGAGAATATACTGGATCTATTTTGACTTTGATATATAACTTGCTTCAGACTCTCCACTGATTAATTTTCAGACTGAGATACCAAAACTAGGTTGAAGGAGAACTTTGAGATAGTGGACTGCCTCATTAGGCCTTTTATTATTTCTGTGCCTCTACAGCAGACATTGCTCATAGCTGGCAGCATTATTTCACACTATTTGATTTACGCCAGAGCCATTATGAAAGAACTGGTTGTTTCATTGGCAGACGACAGCGCCATCTCGCCATACCATGACCTTAAATTCAGAAAATCTGTTTAAAATATGCCAATTTTGACAATCCGGAACGAGAGTAGTAGCTTGCCGGGGGTGCCACCTCAACAATAACTTAAATATTTCATATGTTGCCTATTTTACTTAGACCTCCCCAGGTTATCGGGCAGAGGCTTGCTAAGTCAGCATTTACTCAGGATTGAAAGTGAAATGATTGGAAGAGGCAGCAACATAAGTTGCAGGACAGGGCAGGAAAGAACAGAAAATCACTCAATTCCCATCTTCTAGTCTAAATCTCTCTTAGTCAGGATGTCTCATGTGTGTAGGTACAGTGCCTGCATATATAACTTACACAGAATGTTAAACTTACATCTCTGCATTATGTATGTCTTCTGTATGTTCATGATACTACAGCTGTTATTATTCCACTGACAATGTAACCTCATTTGCCATTTAAAATATAAACCTAGCTAAAACTCCTTTCTAATAAAACAGTCCTGCAAAAAATCCTCCCTTCATGGAGGTCATAAAGTGTTTGTTGGAAGTCTTGATTTATGGTGATTTTAGATGCTTTACGTTGTTTTTATACTTTCTAATGTTTAGTCTGTGATATGAATAGGGTGGACAAAATATTAGAAACACCTCTCTGTATAACCCAATGCTATTCAACAGCACTAGTGCTGCAACTAACAACAATTTTCATCATCAGTTAAGCTGACGATTCTTTCCTCAATTATTCAGACAAACACTTTGTCAGTAACGTGTCACAAAATAGTGAAAAATGCACACAGCAATTTCCTAAAGCCCAAGATGACGTCTTCAAATTGCCTGCTTTGTCCCGCCGACCTTCCAAAACCCAAAGCCATTCAGTTTACAATGATATAGAACAGAAGATAACAGATCACATTTGTCAAACTGAAACCAGCAATGTTTGGCTTTGTTGCTTGATAAATGACTCAAGGCAATTAATCGATTATCAAAATAGGCGCAGATTCATTTTCTGACAATCAACTAATTGATAAAAGGTCTAATGGTGACAGCTCTAAACAGCAGCACAAATACCTCTCTACTCTCTAAAACCATTTCAACAAAAACTGAACCATATAACCTTCACAAAGGGAGGGATTTACGCAGGGCGGTTGTATTATACTCGTTAGTTTAAGCTAAATGTAAATAATAAAGTGGCAACTGAGTGTACTTTAAGCTAGTCAAAGCTCATTATTAAGCAGACTATAATGAATGATACAAAGTCTACCGATATGCAAAAGACACAAGAATGAAGAAAAAGGTGGGGGCCAACTATTTTCCCTTTCTGCATCTTCTGTCTGAATGCTGTGGGTTTGACCCTTAACGTCCCTTTATGCTAATTCTAATATAAAGGCCAACCTATAAATCAGAAGGGTCGATATGTCATCTGAGATTAGTTTATTTCAGATATATCGATACAGGCATACGTGTTGGCCAATAAGTAACACGAAATTACAGAACAGAAATGCCAAAAGATGTCTATGGTACTTTAGAAACAGCGTCCTAATTACAGGATAAGCATATTGAAGGAATTCTTATCAAAAACATCCGTTTACGTTTTGTGTTTCTGTAATGTAATATATATATGCCAATATATATTGTTGCTAGAATTTTAAAACTCTCGAGTATTAATTAGGTTTCAGCCTTCACAATTACCTTTCTGGAAGTACCATGTGTAAAAGTACACGACAGTACAATAAACATGTACTACACCTCCAGTCAGTGTCAGGTTCTGGCAGGCGTTATGTTTCAGTTATATGCTGGTTTAGACGCTTCACCAAAGAAAAAAGCATCCAACGCTTCTAAGCCTAACTGCAGCATTACAACCAAATCTGCAGCGACAACACATGATTATCATTTCCCACCAGCAGTAGGAACTCTCCAGTCAACACACATGGGATCTCTGAGCCAACAACAAGCTGTCCCTGAGGAGCAGAGGGGTGTTAGCCTGGGGGAGGAGCCCTGCAGGTTGTCATGAGGGTGGATTGAACAATTAAAAGACTGCAGGGCAAACCAAAATCAGGATGACTTGTGTGTATTCCTGAGATTTCTGTCATGCAGTGTTGACTCAAGAGATTCAGTGTGCCCCAAATCTCAAATGTTCATAGGCACCCTTCAGTCTGTCTGGTTTTCAGATCCCAGCTGTGAGTCCCACACTGAGATCCACTGTCGTCCCCCCCCACCCCCCCGCCCCCCAGCCGAAGCCGCCTCCTCAACACAGACAGCTTTCACAGCCCTCAACCCCTGCTCTGAATATCAATGAAAAGGACATCCAGCACAGCGAACCACCGCATGACAAATTCAACATCAAGACTTTAGGGTCCTGCAGCGTCCAACAAGTGCATCTTCCCACCGGTTGACAGACATGTTTTTACTCGTGTCCAACAGTCCCTGCCGCTTTGTCCCAGCGATCTCGCTTACAAATGGATTAACCTGAAGAACCAGTTAGCCAATACGTTCCTGTCACACAGACCGAGCCCGGTTACGTTAGCTAACTCGGAGCTAGCACTCTCACTGACAGTTAATGTGCTTATGGCGTCTAATTCCTGCAATTAACGTAAACACCCGGCCACGCATGAAGGGGGGTAACGTTTTTTCTTTAAAACATGGGTAGCCCAATTTAAAAAAAAAACAAAAAAACGTTCAGAACTCAAATGCTCGTTGTTCTACAAAACGACAGGCGAAGAAACACACGAAAATGTCTGAAAGTGGTTAATTAGCAAATTACACCTTTCCAAGAAATACACGGAGCCATTCTTACCGTTCTCTAGGACATCCGTTGCCAATGTAGCTAGACTGTAACGCTCGTTTTCCTCGCCTCTTGCCTCTTTACCTTGTAAATCACGCCTTTTTTTTAAATGGAGGCGTTGTTCCTTTGACCGACAACGTGGGCCAATAAATGTACAGAAATATTCAAGTAATAAGACGGGATTTCCAAAGTGTCTACGGCAGGGGTATGTTTTGCCGACTGACGCTTGGCTTCACTGCATCAACCGCCGTTAATGATGACCAGCTAGCTACATAGCTAGCCGCCTAAGCTATCTGTAAAAACACAGACTTTAGTCTGAGCCATACAAGAAAAGCCTGTTCTCCTTTGGTTCCATGGCAGGAACAGGTCAGTGATACTAGCTCGATAGCGGCTTCATGGGGCTGAACAAAAAGTTGACTAGTCGCCCATGAAGATGACAGCTCGCTGGTCCGCTGGCTGGATGACTGACTGGCTGCGCGCTGCGCGAAAATGGCGAACCCGGCCCCCCCCACACACACTCTTCCTCGGTAATGATGTCATCCCCGGCCGCATTAAAGGGGAAGCTGCGGCGCAAGATGAGCGGCCAGATTTATACCTGAAGAGGGATGGAGAAGTACGCCAGATACTTTACTTAAGTAAAAGTACTAATACCACACTGTGAATTTACTCCATTGCAAGTGCTGCATTGAAAATGTTACTTAAGTAAAAGTCTGTAAATATAATCAGAAAGATGCACTTAAAGGTATTAAAAGTAAAAGTATTCAATGCAGACAAATGCCCCATGTGACTGTTCTACTGTGTCATTATAGATTATTATTACTCATGCATTAATGGAAAAGCAGCATTTTACTGTTGCAGTTGGATGCGGTGGAGCTCATTTTTTTATCGGCCTTCAACTAATCAGAAACCAGAAATCAGAATTCAGAAATACTTTATTAATCCCCGAGGGGAAACTCTTTGTAACAGCAGCTCACTATCAGTCAGTGCACACAAGAATGGAAGTACTAAGCAAAAAGCAAAAATATTTTCGTTGTGGATTAATCTGCTGGTTATTTTCGCCATTCATTGATTGTTGGGTTTGTAAAAATTCTAAGAAATGCTGTAACAATTACCCAACGGTCCAAACCTCAAAATGATTTATTTTTTTAAATCAATCAAAATGATTAAAAGAAAAAGAAAGAAAATCCTCGCGTTTGAAAAGCTGGAACCATGAAATGTGTTGACGTGAAAAACGACTTACATTTGGTTATCAGAGTAGTTGCTAGTTCATTTTCTGTCGATTAATCAACTAATCGTTTGAGCTCTACTTGTATAAACTGCTGGGTAGTTTAATTTATAAAAAAAAACTGATTTTATAAGCTCTTCTAATGTTTTCTGGGCAAAAATCTGAATTTGTAAAGTAACTAAAGATGTCACATTATTGTAGTGAAGTAAAAAGTATGTAGTGTTATAGAACTATAAATGGAAATACTCTAGTAAAGTACAGGTATCTGAAAATTGTACATACATACAGTACTTGAGTAAATGTACTTAATTATTCTCCACCACTGTTGTCATCCAACATTTCAATATTAATCTCTGTAGTTTCACAAAACCTGGTATTCCTGTACAGTACATCTATCGTATATCAATAACCCCACATTTTTCCTTTTTTTTTGGAAAACGTACCAAAAGAATTTAAGTGTTTCGGCTTGTGTGATTTAGTTAAAAGTTTCAGAATGTAAAGGAGGGATTTTGGCGTCTTTGCTCTGGTGCATTGCATCACATGACTAAGCAGCATGTGCTTACAAACAGACAGAAATGTCAATTTCTCCACTATCAGCTGCCTCAACAGAAAGGAACTCAATGCAGCCACAAGACATGCCTTGGGAAAAGTTCAAAACACCCCTCTGTACTGCCTTTATGTGGAACCCAAGAACGCCCACCACCATGGACCTAAACCCTCAAATGAGCCAGCGATCCTGCGCATCAAGTAAAAGCAGCCAAGTTGACAGAAATAAGTTGTCCAATAACAAACAGGGAACAAATCCAAACACCTGATGGGAGGGTGGGGGAACATTTTATTTCTCATCAGGTGGTGGGAGTGCTGCTTTTCTTGCTGCTGTGTCGATCAGTAACGGCGTTCCACATGTTCTTTAGGGCGACTCGGGCCATGAGCAAGGTGATGGCGAAGTTACGTCGGTACCATTCACTGGACGTGACAAGGGGGGGGGGAGAATTAGAGGAAGTGCTGTCAAGTGAAACAACGTCGACAGATTATACTGCAGCAACATATGATGGGCGTCATTTCATTTGGGTGGGGGTAATACAGTTTTACAAAAGAAGTTAAGCTCATTATACGGTTTTACGTAATATAAGTTTCTCTGGCTAATCCCATCAGCTCAATGCCTAAAATATACTAGTATATAAACAAATGCGAATTTAGGAAACTGGATAACATTTAATGAAATAGTTTAACATTTTGGGTAATTCGCCCTTTTGCTTTCTAGCTGTGAGAAGATTGCTACCACTCTCGTCTGTACGCTAAAGAGGAAGCTACTGCCTGCAGCCAGTGAGCTTAGCTTAGCATAAAGACTGGAAAACAAGGCGGAAACAGCTAGCCTGGCTCTGTCCAATGGTAAGAAAACCTGCCTTCAAGCACCCCTAAAGCTCACCGGTTAACACGTTCTATCTCATCTGTTGAATCTGTACAAAAAAAACGAAGCGTAAAAAAATGACAATTTGTAGTTTTAAGGGGCGTTACGTGCCGGACTATTTCTCGGCCCGGGTGCTGGTGGTAGCTTTATATTTACTGTACAGACATGTGAATGTTATCAAGCTTCACATCTAAGATTTATAAATTACATGTATACTGTATATACTTTTCCTTCTTCTGACAAGTTAAATCCACACTCAGAACCAGCATGTGAAGTGTTTGATTTGATACTGTTTCCTCCTGCTGAGGTAGTAAATCTGGGCCTGTTGCAGATGATTATTCACGCTTTCATTTCATGACATCTAGACTACTGTGGCTCCCTTTTCTCCTCTCTTAGATAAAAAAATCTCTGGATCATTTATTAGAGGTCCAGAATGCTGAATGCAGAGCTTCAGAACCGGTCCTCGAAAAGGTCTCAAGTGACTTCGATGTGGACCTCTTTACGCCGGCTCCACATCAAATTCAGAATCTAATTCAAGGTTCTTGCGGTCAGTTTTAAGCTCTGCGCGGTCAGGCGCCTGTTCTTCATTAGCCCTACATCACCAGCAGGTTTCCGAGGTCCTCGGATCAAGGTTCGTTAGTTGTTCCTCGCTCCAGACTCCAAACTAAAAGGAGACTGTGTCTTCGATGTGTCGCACTTAAACTCTCTTCTTTTGGACTTAAGCTCTGTGGACACTTAGACCCGCCTGCGTGGACTTGCCTTCGCTTCATTTTACATCTATTTCATGTTGTACTTTTACATTGTGTCCCTGTTCTATCTCACTTTGTGATATCTGATCTAGAAAGGTGCTTTAAATAAACTTTCCTAACAATGTTGGCCACCTTCAGATAAAATATCACACAATATTGTACTGATGCAGCATGCCTTGTACATATATATATGATTCTTAATGATTTTTTTTTAAATATTGGATGTCGATTTTTGTCCCCCCCCCGGAATACAAAGTGTTTTATAGTTTTTTATCTATTTGTCACATAATTCATGATGCTACAGTAGCTGCTAACCTTGCACATGAACAAAACTGCGGAGAGTGGGAACACATGTAGATAAACAATGATATTTCACGGTGCAATAACGGTTTGTTGAGCTGGAGGCGCAAAGATTTTAAATAAGCAATAATACTATTGGGAAGAAAGGAGAGAAATGCAATTTGTTGGTCTCTGTTCGCAAGGTACAGCGCACAACAGGGTCGGTTAAGGCCCACAGCTCCCGTGGAGGGAGATGTACCCACCCACCCGGCGCCACCGTGGGACACACCCGGCTGCAAAACAACTCACTTGTTGTACTTTGCATGTCGTGTTCGGTTTCTGTCCAGGAAGCTTTTGTAAAACACGGCCATTTCCTCACTGTTCAGGGACCGCCGTCGTCCTGAGGGGGAGAGCGAAGGCACGGCGGAGAAACGTTACATTCTCATCGAGACACATTTCCTTTTTACAAAATCGCCAGCTGTTGTGCAAAGTGTCCTCAAGTCACTGTGGTTTTGAATTGTCAGTTTTAAGTTTTGACACACAAAACTGGCTCATGCATTGTGAAAAAATGTATAATCTACGCATAAAAGCACAGCATGCGGGGGCTTTTAAATTCAACTCGAGCATTTAATTCTCTTTTCTTAATTACGCCTGTACCTCTGAACCTCTGGATAGGACACCAACACTTTAATATATGTAAAAAAAAAAATAAAATACATGTCCTCACCTTGTTCGTCACGCAGAGTCATGCCTTTTGCGTTCAGCTGTGACATGATGAAAGCATCTTTTTCCTGCAGAGAGCATACAAAAATATACATTTTTAATTTCTTTCTTTAGATTTTACAGCATACACGAACAAAAAGCAAACAGTCAACACAAAGACCCACATAATGTAATACAGTGTAATACAAACAACTACAACTAACTAAAACTATTCAAAACTACTTTAATTAGACAAAAAGGGAGCTGGTCTGCACAATTCAGAAAACAAATATAACAAACGGATGCACGCACAAAATTTTTTTTTTTTAATTATTTATCTTTATGTCTTCAGGTCCCATTTGAAAAGAGGGGTGACCATATAGCACTGACCTTATCCAGAGAGCCTGACACTGGGCATTAGTCCAGTCTCAAACCGTCTCGCCATTCACAGAAAGTCAACGTTTTGGCAACAACAAAAAGCTACAGACAGCCACTTACCATGTTGTTAATTAGGGCAGTGTAGACAGAACCCGGATAATACACTGGATCACATTATTGCACTCGATCAGGCTTAAAAAAAACTTTGTTGTCACAACACACATTCTCTAGAATACACCGACCGCCCAAAACATCAGAATAGTAATGCATAAAATAAAAATGCTTTTAGAATATCTTTCCAGTGAAATGATATCAAACTCAAGGTATTTAATTCCTCATGAGATTTTGAACATAATTCCTTAAACAAGAATGGGAAATATATATATATATATACATATATATCTCAAGATATAAAAGTAAATATACTGTCTATTATAAACATTGTGTCTTGACAGGGGTCGCCTTGTTGTATTATGCTGCCCTCTGCTGGTGAAAATAAGAGCTTTCCTACGTCAGAGCTCAGCATGCAGAGGTCAGGAGCATCCTGTGGCGTTAGAGACTTGATTATTAAAACTGACAAAGACGATGTGATACTAATCCACATATGCAAGCTCTGCCTCTGCGGGGAGGTCAGAGGTCAGAGGTCAGCGGCAGGACAGCCGCTCTGGGGCCGGCAGGGGCCCAGAGGCACGTCAGCAGGGTGGGCGCTTGCTGATTCAGACGCTTCACTGCAGCTCATCTGCTCGACACGTACACAGTGAACGTGGCAAGTCTTTGTGGAACTGCTGACACAATTAAGTCAATTAAACGATTCATCGATCAACAGAATAATTCATCAGCCCAAATTTGATAAGAGATTGATCATTTACAGCAGCAATGCCAAACACCCACTGGTTCCAGCTTGTTAAATGTGAGAACGTGTTGGTTTTTCTGCCTTTGTTAACATCGTAAATTAAATATACGTTGAATATTTTACATATTTTGGAACAAAAACAGCCATTTAAAAGACGTCACCTTGGGTTATGGGAAATTGCAAGGGACCTTTTTTTTTTAGCGTTTCCTGCATGTTATAGACTCATTTGTTAATCTCCAAAATATCATTGAGAAATGAAGTGATACTGGAAACAACAATTAGTTGCAGCCTTACTTGAAATAGGGATTTTTCTTCCTGGTTGGCACTGATCTGTGCGTACCGTGACATTAACCATTATTCTGGTTATTACGCACTTCACTCTGCCAAAGTAAAAACATTTTAGCAAGAAAACCTGCACGAGAAACAGAACTGGGACCAAAAGGCACAGAGACTGGCTTCAAACCAAACCACTACTACTGCAAAATACGGAAACTCGAAAGCTGTAAAACAGCGAACAAAACAGGTAGTTTCTGTTACCGTAGATTATTAAATTATGATCTTAACTTTCTTGATTTTGGCAATACGTTATTTATTCCATAAGTGCAATAGGCAGTATTGAACTCCTGGACAATGTCAAGTTTATTGAAAACAGACCTTCGTCAGGGATCTCAGGGTGACCGAAATGTAACGTTGTGCAGAAAGTGGGGAGTTAAATACTTATTTTATTTAATTTTCTGATTTCTAATTTTTTGATTTTCCACACATGTGCTCTGAGACTTTTCTTGTGCGTTACCTTGTTGTATATATTCCCCATAAAGTGAAGTCATCTTTTCACGGTAGACACGACTTAGCGCACACCCTGCGGACCTCCCAGTGGCAGGGTGCAGGAGTAAAACAAAAAAAACTGTTAACAGCACATTTACTGACTATTTTTCTTTTCCTAATTGGGGAAAAACAATTCAACCTTGCTGAAGGTGAGGTTCTGCTTGGTCCAGAAGGCGTGGTTCCAGTCCTCGGTCTCCTGCCTCAGGTGTCGCAGCCGTTTCTCCAGCTCGGTTTCGTTCTCGGGGATGTGGTACACGATGGGCCGCAGGTTGGAAAGAGGGTTCGGAGGGCCAATCCAGTCGTGCGTGGAGGCGGCTACGGGTCTGAAGGTAGAGCTCTACGTGTAAGTAAAAACGAGACAAATAAGAACTCTTTTAATGTAGTGTTACTGATAAGAATAAAACGGTAAGATGTTATCGAAAAGTCCTGAGAGCAACACGTGTTAGTAATTCCTCTGAACAAGGGCATTTATCCTGATTAAATGATCAGAGAAAAGCAACATACATTGCTCACACTTTCGGGCTCCCGTCCAGCTCTGAAATCCCCACATGATCATCACCTTTCTACGGTGGCCCGGAGCACTCCACTGATTTGGCATTGTACTCCTATCACGTTGTCAGACTCCACGAGCGACAGTTTTAAAAATCAAAATAAATAAAAAAAGGATGCAGCACAACCAGAGACACCGTGAGTGCGTTGAACCCTCAGGGCCACCGTCATTCTCCCTTTCAAATGTGCATCCAAAGAAATGATGTGACGATGACTGCATATACATGTAAAAAAAAAAAAAACAACAAAAAACACACACACACACACAGACAAAAACGACTGGGCTACAAAGTGAATAAAACATATAAGAAAAAGTAGGACAGTCTTGAGACTCTGGCTTCTTCCAGCTGTGGCTGTCAGCGGATTCAGTCAAAACTACGGCTCCTTAGAAGACACAACATAAATAAACGACATATTTCCCCATTCAGAAACGCACTTGAGTCCTCCCTGGAGGTCACGGAGACCCCAAGACCAACAAAAAGCAGCAAAATGTTATCAGACGATTCAGAAATAGAACTGATGAGCATCAACAAATAATACCTAACATTTAGAATAATTAACAGATGTTGTATAAAGCTGAAACAAACAAACAAAAAGAGGAAAAACTGGGAGTTGAAAATGATTAAAATAGAAGTGTTAAATAAATAGTTTTTATTCATTTTAGCAAATGATTGGAGATTAAAGGAAAAGTATTAAGCTTTATATAACTTTTTACACTATTTTTTGTTATTTCACTAAGAGCATTACTATTTGATGCATTAAGGTGTAGCAATAACAGAACATGCCGTCCTTAAACGCCAACTTTTGCATCCTCCTGGTTGTTTCCTTCACTACGCACACGCAGACCCAGCTGGATGTCACGTGGTTTAACATAAGCAGGAACCTGCAGGGACCCTGCTTATCATTTCCCAGCAGACCGCGGGATGAGACGAGCGGCGCGCCACAGAGCGCGTTCCGGGACCCAGGAGACCAGAAAACAGGTAGCTATAACTGTAAAACGCGGTTTCAGTCAGACTCACTGTGGAAAACACAGTCAGCTGTCAACATAAACATGTAAATATACAGGTTTCTTTTATTACAGGCTCAATATTATGTTATACACTACTGAAGTGCAGTGGTGGAATGTGACTTAAGAGCCAGTATGTGAGTAAAACGGTACTTTGCTTGAGTCTTTTCTTTTCATGCCACTCTCGACTTCCACTTCACTACATCTCAGAGGGAACTACTGTACTGTTTTTACTTGACACTACATGTATCAGACAAAACACACAGAGAGCTTATAGGATATGTTTTGGGAGAAATGCAGTGGTTGCAAATTCATTACAAACTAGTTTAAATTAACCTCACCTCAACCAACCGCAACAGTAAAATCCTGCTTTTACATGAACGCACGAGTCGTAATAATCTAATGACATAATGTATAAACGTATAACAGTCACAGGGGACATTTTTCTGCCTTGAGTATACTTTTAGAGTAGTAACATTTTCAATGTAGGATTTTTACTTGTAACGGAGTATTTTTACAGTGTGGTATTAGTACTTTTGCTTAAGTAAAGGATGTGAGTACTTCCTCCACCACTGATGAAGTAGATGTACAGTACAGATGTCACCAGTGGTGGAATGTAACTAGCGTGCTTTCCTTGAGTATTTTCATCTTATTCTACTTTATGTTTTCCCTCCACTGCACTTCCGGGGCAACACTTGTACTTCATCCTCCAGCACTGTGGTAGAGACTTACGGCACGCGTATAAATATGCACATTGCTGAAGAGGGCACCGCGACCTCTGACGTCAAACATCGGAGTACCTCCGTCACCACTGGCGGTAAACGCGTTCCAGTCGTGCAATATAAAAGAAAAAGATGGCAACCGCACACCAGCAACAGTATCATAGCAACACACGCACACGTACGCCGGCCCAAAACACTGCTGTCGACGCCGCGGAAGGGGGTTAACAGAGCACCGCCTGTAGGTCAGATGTTCATATTGTAGCGGATAGCGGATAGCTTCTGTTTGTGTTGCACAGGATTGTATTTTGACTGCGCGCACCTTTGGTGATTTGTCCCGCTGGGTTGCCTGTTCGGAGCTGCACCGCCGACTGCTCGCTGCTGATAAGCGGTGCGGGCGCAGAGGAGCGTGGAGGGTAAAGGGACCCAACACCCTCCACGTTAAACACGCCGCTGCCGCGGCTTTGGACGCCATTTTATTCCACCCGAAACTAAAAGGGCTGTTCTGAGGAGAATCCGTCACCGTTACAGCACGGAGCAGCGTGCTGTTAATACTTCTCCGTGGGAGTTCACGCTCGGTGTCCTTCCGTGGGGAGGGGGGGGAATTCGTTGGTCACGTGGCTCCCGCAATGAACGGGCGCGCTCCGAAACGTCACCGCCGCAGCCTCGGATTGAACCAGTCGGGCGGGGGCTTTCCCACTGATTCCTAATTATCCAGTAGTAATACTACAGTGTAAAAGTCAATTAAACGATTAAACGATTAATCGATCCACAGAATGATAATCAGCGCAAATCATTTACAGCAAAAATGCCAAACACCCACTGGTTCCAGCTTGTCAAATGTGAAAAACGTGTTGGTTTTTCTTCCTTAACATCGTAAATTAAATATATTTGAATATTTTATATTTTTAAAAGTTGATCGAACAAAAAGAGACATTTAAAATAAGTCACCTTGGGTTATGGGAACTTGCAAGGGACCTTTTTTTTTTTTTTTTTTTACCGTTTACTGCACGTTATAGACTCATTTGTTAATCTACTAAATCTAATTGCGAAATTAAGTGATACTGAAAACAACCATTAGTTGCAGCCTTACTTGAAATAGTGATTTTTCTTCCTGGTTAGCACTGATCTCTGCTTACCGTGACGGGTACTGTAAAAGTACTAAAATACCCAAATAGTTTAGTAATACTAGTGGTGGAGGAAGTACTAATACCACATAAACATACTCCATCACAAGTAAAAGTCCTGCATTATAAATCTCCCTTAAGCAAAAGTACAGAAGTAGCATCAAAATACACTTAAAAGTACCAAAAGTAAAAGTACTCATTATGCGGACTAGGCCATTTCAGAATTGTATACAGTATTATATTACTGGATTATCAGTTTAATGTTGCATCTGGTAACGGTGGAGGTAATTTACATACCGCCGGGTAACTTAATCTATAATAATACATCAAAATGTATTAGTTTATTTATATTTTGTATTAATAATCTGCAAAGTAACTAAAGATATCAAGTAAATGTAGTGAAGTAATAAGTATAATATTTGCCTCCAAAATGTAGTGGAGCAGAAGTATAAAGTAGCATAAAATGGAAATACTCAAGTAAAGTACAAGTACCTTAAAATTGTACTTAAGTGCAATACTTGAGTAAATGTACTTCGTTACATTCCACCACTGGAAGCATTTGTATCTTTTACTTAACTAAAAGTAATACCACAATTTAAAAATACTCTGTTACAAGTTAAAGTCTTGCATTCAAAACATGACTTAAGTAAAAGTACATAAAATGGTAACACTTTAATTTAACTGCCCCTATTTAGCATTTATAAGAACCACGTTTAAATAAATGGATTATAACACACTATAATGTATTTATAAGGTATTTCTAAGTGTTTATTGATGCAGTTGTGAATAACTTGAATGTTGTTATATGTTATATTATTGGATTTTCATTACTGATTCATTCAAATGTAAGCAACATTTTATTATTGTAGCCGGCTGCAGTAGAGCTAGAACTACGCTACTAGTGAAGTACTCTCTCAACTGAAGTGACATAGTGGTGTGATTATTAGCAGCTAAGTCAGAAAATAATATATGTAGAGTAATATGATACCATCTACTAACAGCGGACACCAGAATAATATATATGATTAAGTAAATATATTTAGTGTTTGTCTGTACTTATATAGAAATACAATCTAGTATATAATGTTATCAAACAGTGTAATGTATTACCATAATATAGTGTAATATATAGTACAGTATAATATAGTATGGGATATAAAATATAAGGTGGTATGTAGTAGCAGAGTATAACATAATATGTAGTACAGCAGTATAGAATGTAAAATGTAATATATAATAAATAATAAATATAGTATAATATATAACAAGTTAGTTTGTAAAGTAAGTTTAGTTCTCGTAAACATTTAGTGGCGTAAAAGGTACAATATTTACTCATGTAGGCTACAATTACCTCAATATTAATTATTAATGATATTAATATTCTATTTAGTTCTACTGTACTTGACTGCATTGCTTTTAGTTTCCCCGCCCTTGCAGCCACGTAACAAACGGCACGGCCGCACGTAAAAATGGAGCGCAATTAATGTTGGACGACCAAAACTTACACTCTGTTAAAAATAGTTAAATCGATCACCGGCAAAATACCACTTTGGTGTATTTTATTTAACAGTCGATGTGAAATAATTATGCGTTAATTAAACATCGATTCGCACTTCTTATTCTTCGAGACAAGAAAACGCCGATAAAACCTTTAGTTTTCACCCAAATCGGCAAAGAGAAACTCCGCGTTAGTTCATACGGGTGAGCCGGAAAGTAACTAGTAGAAGCCAAGGTAGCTAGGTAGGCTAATGCTTAGCTTCAATCAGAGGAGGTGCGCACTTTTCCGCAACAGTTCAGATGGCTGTACGATGGTTATGCAGGTAAGGGTGAACCTATTAAAGTGAGGACGTGGTGTTAAATGTATTCGGACCAAAAAAGCTGGAGCTATTCGGCCAAGGTGGGGCAGAGTCAGGTGATCATCGGTAGCTAGCTTAACGCACTGACACAGACAATGGCATTCACAGAGCAGTGTACGTGGGAAAACTGGGCTCGGTTTTTGCTTTCTTGGATCCAGGACGGCTATTTAAATCATCTGTAAGCTTCAGTAACATATCCATTTGTAAACTAAGTTGTTTTAAGAGCGAGACTCGGTGGAGGAAGCCCATCAGATCGTCTGTGGGAGGGGCGACACCAGCCCGACCGCAGTCAGTCAGTCAGGCGTTAGGTGCTGAAGCTGACCGGAGCGTCGTCGCCCCCCCCATCGAAATCTCTCTCTCTCTGGGTTTGGGATTATCCATTTGGATGCCACGTTGCTCCACGACCCGCCCTGCTTTGGCTGATGGAAACAGACATCCGTAAAAATGTGCGCGAATGTGTTCGGAGTTTTGAAAAGGTGAGAAATAACGATGTTTGCTTGACACTGCTGGTGTGGGCGCGTGTGTGTGTGTGTGTGTTGTGCGTGTGCGCGCGCGGGCGTGGGCGTGAGGATACACCTGACAGCTTCTGGAGATGCTTCGAGGTGCTTTGTGAGACCTGGGAGGTGTGGTATTTTGCTGGTACAGCCGTGGTAATGTGCATATTCTCACAAAGGCAGATACCTTCGCAGCGAGATGGCCAAACAGGATTGTCTACGGTGACATAATGCGCAAAGCCGTGCAGGACCGGTGCAGGCAGCCTGGGGAAGCTGCTTGAACGGTTTGGGGGAAATATTCAAGCAAGGTGTCCTCGTTGCATGTTACCCCCAGCTCAGTTAGCCTTCATGCCTGTGACTCATGGGAGGGAAGGCGGATTCCTGCAAGCAAACCTATTCTTACCTTTGAGACCGTCACAGCAGCCTGGAGCCAGTCCCCCCCTTTTTCTTGTCTGTCTTGGATCAAATTAAGGGATGAGGTGTTTGCCAGGCTGGAGTGGATTTTGTTGAGATTATCCTAATAAATACAGTGATTCGTAAGCTCTGGCGCGGCTGGCGTTCATCCCCTATTCTGGAAATGCCCATCGCCCTCTTACATAAAAGTACTTTAGGTGATGCTGATACATAATCCTGTCTATTCTAATAAGTGTCACTGATGCTGTGAATAACAAATCATCATATGGTGGTCTACGGTATTCATATGCGACAATCAAGTCATGCTTTCAGGCACCTCGACTGATCATGCCAGCCTGTCTCATGATGCAACCTCTCCCCCGAGCCATGTTATGTTGCAAGAACTAAAACCCAGTCCTTATCTTAGGTCTGTGTGTTACCGTTCACCCTGCAGGTATAGAAAGTTCACTTTGATGTAGGCTGGGGGTTTTGTGGAAGGAGGGAAAGAATTTCCTCCTTACCAGTTGTTGCACTCTCTCTCTCTCTCTCTCTCTCTTTCCTTTTCTTTATCTCTGTTTTTTAAAACCCAAAGTAGAGTGCATTTTAATGCTGGAGGTCGTCTTTCATTTCGGTAGACTAGAGATTTGCGTTGTGCGCACGGATGGATTACTGAACGGGCACAAGCCCAGGGGCCCAAGGGGTCAGGGGGCCCCTAGGCCAGAGCTTCTGTTTATAGGGACTGATACTAACGTTAATGTTTGTAAGTCACAGAGCTCAATTAAAAGTAGGAATGTCCTGTATTTGTTGTTGTTTTGGTCCTTCATATTACAAGCTGTACGTGATACTGAGGCTACAGTAACATTTCATTCAAATAACATAAAATTAGTTAAGCAATTTAAATCCGAACAGCAGAATAACTCTACTTATAAAATAGCACCTACGCCCAAGGCTTCTTTTGATGGTTTCCCCCAATAGTTTGTATAGTGTGCTGTAGTAGTTTGTGTGATATGGAGTGTCGGTGTTGATCTGCTGTGGCAGTAAGCTTTGGACAGGAGTCCGACAGCCGCTCTTCATCTGCTGTGTGAAATAAAGGCTTAAGATCAGGTGCAGTTTTTGAACCAACAGCAGCACCAGAGAGTTCTGTTTCACCTGCAAAATGTTGCTAAAAAGGGGACGCAGAAATGACCACAAAGAGACACAAAAGCGGCTACAAATAGACGTGACACAACTACTAAGAGACGCGAACATGACTACAAAGAGACACAACACATCTACAAAGAAATGCAAAATGTCTACGAAAAGACAACACGACTACGACGAGATACAAACAATGGCTACAAAGATAAGCAAAATTACAGAGACACAAAACTACAGAGATGCAAGTCAACTTCAAAGAGGCACAACTAAGCGTCAAAACCGACTACAAAGAGATGAAAAATGACTGTCCCTCAGGCACACCCCTCCTCTTGAAGACAACAGAGAACGATCTGCGTACTGTTAACCATAATGATGCAGAGGAGTGTACAGCGCCGGAGGCAGAGCGTCTTGACCTCACGCCACTGACATATCATGAGAACTCGAGCCACAACTACTGATTTTTTTTATCGTTTGGTCTATAAAATGTCAGAAAATAGTGAAAAATGTCTATCACAAGTTCCCAAAACCCACACTGATGTCTTCAGACGTCTTGTGTTGTCCAACCAACTGTCAAAAAACCCTAAGACAGTTCAGCTCCCAGTGATTCAAATGATTCAAAACAGAGCAAAGCGGACATTTGAAGTTGAAGCATTTTGGCTCAAAAGATAATTGAACCATTTAGGAACGCCGTTATTAATGTGGCTAAGAAGGGACATTTTGCTGATGGCATTTTTCTAAGCAGTGAATTGGAGGCACAACTCACAGCTCGAGGCGCCTGTGACACTTCCATGAGGCCGTTTGACCAGATCTTCCTGCACGACTGTGGAGATGCACTTAACAGCAGTTTCATATTTTTGGGTGTCGGTCAGATGCGTATACATTTTCTCCTCAGCATTTAAAGCTGGGTTTGCAGACAGGATCCTTTTTCATGCGGATTAGAGAGCCTTCACCGTTCGTGTCAGCCAACGGACCCGATAGAAACGCACAGAAGCGCTGCCGAATGGTTGTCATGTGGGTGGTCCTCTTGTCGAGACGAAATGTAGGTTAACCTCATTCATTTTCTTGCAGGATTGTAGCGACAGAATTTCATGTGACTCTATTATGTGGGCATTTTCTTCTTGTCTTGACTTCAGCTGGGCAGTCATTTGACTGATCTGGAGTTATGCCTACCAAGAAATAAGAGCAGACGCAACAAAAGAGGTCAAGGTCAAGGAAAGACTCCTCTGTTTTCTGGTGTTGTAGATATTTCTGCATATCAAATCACCATTCAGTCTTTTTGAGAGCATGTAGAGGGACTTATTTACAGTATCACTGTTTAGGTATGTGGGGTCGTAATATATGCCACATGCTTATTAATACAGCTTTGACTTAAGAGGTCAGTGGCTCTAAACCAGTTAAACAAATGCAATCACTTCTTCTGGTTAAATGTTGGAGAACACCTGGAACCACACTTAACAGTAACAAAAGATCTTAACCTCTGTAAAGACATTACCTGGTCAAATAACGTCATTATTACTGTAGAACACCCAGGGTACACTTCTACGGGCTGATATATCAGTCGATATTAACTTATTGCAAATACATTAGTATTGGCACATATGCCGGCCGATAACTAAGTACAGAAATGCCCGACATTTCTGCGGGGTAGTTTAGAAAGGGCGTCACCTTTAGTTAGTCCTCGCGAGAGTACTAACAAGTTTATTTTTAAGCTGTAAATCGTCCCATTTAGGGCCGACCTATATTTACATTTTAGTCATTTAGCAGACGCTTTTATCCAAAGCGACCTACACCCTCACAGACCGAAGGCACAGCTTCGGGAACAATTTTGGGGTTCAGTATCCTCCCTAAGGATACTTCGACACATGTCTGGGCGAAGCCAGGATCGAACCGCGGCGTCGATCCTTCCGATTGGTGGACGACCGCTCATCCACCAAGCCGCAGCCGCCCATCTTGGTCACAGTTCTTTAAAGAACAAAGCAAAGGGATCCTTATCAAAAATGTTTGTTTATAAATTCATTTTTGAAATGTACAAAAATATGTTTTTGCTAATATTTTGGTGCCAGATATTAAGTATATATCCGTATCAGTAAAAAAAGAAAGGCTTCAAGGAATCAGGAGCAAACATCCTTTTACAAACTGAACCTGCACAAATCGCACACTAGAAGTTTTCCCAATGACATGACAGTTGCAGTTAGATAAGGCTGCTAACATTGCTGGAGAACAGCAGCACGTTGGAAAGTGACAGCACAGTAGTGTCAGGATTGCTATCAGGCAAGATGGATTATTTTTTCACGTTTAATGAGTCTTTAGCCCCCCGGCTGCATTTCTGACATGTTACGCATGGCAGAATTGGAGATACAGCACTTTATCCTTGGCTGAGCAAATGTTTTCCTCTAATATTTTTAGTGTCAGTGGGCGACCGTCTCCGGTGCCGCATGACAGCCATGGTGGTTATATCAAAAGGTCGTATGTTATAAACTGTAACGTCTTCACCCCAGGAATGTGGACGCTTGTGTTCCCGCCGAAGATGTGGAGAAAGATTTACAAAGACCCAACACAGAACCGCCACATTATTTAGATATTAGGAAGCATGCGAGAACAAGGCGAATGGCATTGACATCCGACCACATTGTTGTGAATTCCTCTGGAGTTGGTGGAGATTCAAATGTTTGGCCGAGGTAACAGAGTTTGTCTTTATGCCAGCTGCTTTGGCAGGGCTCCAGACATTAGTTGGAGGTCCTATTCAACCAGTGTTGGCTGTGAGTGTCTGAATAGAAACTTTTGAAGTAATCCGCCCATTCTGGCCAGTAGACAACAACGTTAGCTCTGCTGAGGCTCTGCTCCTGCCTGCTCTGAATTGTTGCTCATTGTTCTGACTGTCTTTTCCAGCCTGTTTGGGAAGCCCTTTGATGGTGGGAAGAGGATGGACCATGGCGGCCCGCAGCAGCACCAGCAGCAGCAACATCCGATGGAGCAGCAGCAGCCGTATCATGCGCAGCACCCTGCCATGATGCGGCTGTACGAGGTCCAGAAGGAGGTGGCGTCTCTGGGGCCTCAGGTCTGCACCTTCAGCGGCCTGCAGGACGACCGAGACTACAAGCGTCTGGAGCGCGAGCTGACGCGGCTGCTGCTGGACGTGGACCAGGTGGACACGGAGGGCAAACCGGAGCTGCAGGGGGCACGGAAGCGAGCAGCGCAGGAGGTGGAGGGCCTCCTGCGCTACCTGGAGGAGAACGCCACTCATCCGTCCCGCGTGGCCATCGAGGAGCTGAGCAACGAGGCGCGGCGGCTGGTGGACGACCGCGTGGTGGCACCTCAGCGTGGCGGCGGGGTGGCCGAAATAAACGACGAGCTGGTGGATGCCCTGCAGGAGCTCGTGCTGCGGCTCACCCAAGTCAAGACCGAGGGGAGGGTGCCGCTCCGCAAGGCACGCTACCGGGCGCTGACCCGCCTGTGCGCCGTACAGGACGTGATCGAAGGGCGCACGCAGCAGCAGACCCTCTCGCTGCCGCTGTCGGGGGACACCCACGAGGCCGTGCACTGCATCAACCAGGTGATGGTGAAGGTGAGCGTGGCGCGCAGTCAGCTGGTGGCCCTGCTGATGGGCCTGAGCGGGCGGGACAGCTGCGCCCACCTGTCACGAATCCTGACGGAGATGCAGGTAGAGCTGGATGCCCTGGATGTTTCCGGGAACGCAGCGATCAGAAATTACCGGAAACAGGTTGTGGAGGAGATCAACGGGCTGCTGAAACATCTGGACCTGGAGGGGGAGGGAGACGACACACGCAGGTAGGCATCACTCAAAGGATGTCGCTGTGCAGATTAGGGCTCCAGCTAACAATTATATTCATTATCGATTGATCTGCTGTAAAAAATCTGAAAATAGGGAAAAATCCCCAACACAATTTGCTAAACTCCAACGTGAAGTCTTCAGATATCTTGTTTTGTCCGACCAACTGTTCAAAACCAAAGATATATTTTATTCAGTCATGGAAGACTAAATATTCACATTTGAGAACTCTGTACATTTTTGGCACTTTGGCTTAAAAAAAAATGACTCGAATCGATTATCAAAATAGTCGATTCATTTTCTGTCAAATGACTAATTGTTACAGCTGTGGCGCAGATGTTCATTTTTACATTAGAAGATATCCAACCTTCCCACCAGCAAGTGCCATTTTGAACATTTCCTATACTTCAAAGGGCACCTGCGCTGATGTTACTGTACATCACCAGTAGCTTGGGTGGTGAACCGGAGGAGGGACTGTGGCTTGTTGTTGAATTTAAAGCATACGGCACTGTCAGGAGCGAGTTAGACTCACATCACCAGAGAAGCACTGCTGGCAACAATACGCCTACCAAGTACTTTATTATGTGGAGCAGCAGACTCGAGCACCGATTCAAGAACCACTCATTCAAACGTTTTTCTAAATGCTGCCTAGTTTTGGGCTTCAATTACAATATAAAAAGGTTGTTTGATAGAGTGGGCGCGGAAAATAAACACATCTTAATGAAACAGCAAATGTGTTTATGCTTTTCCACAGAGGATGACATCTCCACATTTTAATGTTGATTTGCTTGCGACTGTCAGAGCAGCCAAAGTAAAAAAAATAGTGCCTTCTTAAAATAGAATTCCGAATAAAATACATTAAATGAAGATGTAGCAGAGTTTTGTTTTTTTTTATGAGTTATATAAAGATACCTACCTGCAATGACTCCTGAACATACCATATATTAATTATGACATAACTTGAATTGTGTTTTTATGCTGGTGGTATTAATTGTGAGTCTCTGGCTGGTTGTGATGGAGCTGCCTCGCCTCCTCCCCTCCACCGCTCTCAGACGCCTCGGCTTTGCCACAGCTGGCGCTACTCGGCAGACATTTTCCTTCCTGCTGCAAAATCATTTTAGTGCAACACAGGTCAGGCTCTTTCAAATACCAGGAGGCTATGTTTGCTAGTCCAGGTGTCTTGGGCTGGGTGGTAATTCAATAAAGTTAATTATCGAATTTTAAGAAAATCGTAAGTTGCTGATGATTATCTTGTCAGAAGCTGACGTCATAAGAAAAACTAATAAAATCAGTTATTAAACGGGAACTCCGCCGATTTTTCACATCAAAGTCTGTTTACGCGCATTAGGAAGTACGGCTGCTTATGTAAAAAAAACAAAAAAACAACCTTTTTAGGCTCCATTGGGGAGCTGCGGGAAATCTGATCCATTGCCTCAAGTGACGTCACTTGAGTCAGCATTGGCTGGGGCTGAAGACTACAAGTTTGAAAACGGGGGGAAAAAACCAACAAAAAAAACCCTCTGTTGGTGTGGAGTCGGAAAGAATGGTGCTCACCAGACCTCTGTAGCCCGCTGCTCATCTCTGCTGCAGCCTAGAGGCTCCAGGCTACATTAGCCGCTACTAGCATAACACGCCCGAGTCTCCAACCACACTGTCCTCGGGTCGAGCTGCATTGTGGGTAATGTAGAGCGCCAGGTTTGGACAAAGAAGAAGAATGTCTGGAATAAAAAAAAAAACTCAAACTAAAATTTAATTCGACAAAGAATTTGATCTCATGTTTTGCCTAACACTGGAACACAGTTCGTTTCCTTGAACGTCATGATTTGTCTATGTTGTAGGTTAGCATTTGCCATACATTGATATATAATGATCCTGGAAAATATACATATGAATATTTTGATAATAAACCTATAAGTACCAGTACTTGTTATACTGATTGTGATACTACGGCTAGTGAAGTTGCCTATTGCAGGATTGATCATCATCTTTCTGAAGTCACAGTTTGTGGTTGAAGTTCAGGAGTTTTCAGTGATTCAGAGTTTGTTTCTTCAGATACGACTTGGCGCAGAACAACTCCATCCGTGAGATCGAGGCGGTGCGAGCTCACGTCTCCCACCTGCGAGAGGGCGTCCTGCGGCACTGCGTGATGGGGGACCTGAGCTTCAGGCCCAAAGCCGAGCTGCAGAGTCTCCTCACTCACCTTGACCAGGTGGACACGGCCAAGAATCCGTGCATCAGAGAGGCCCGCCGCCGCGCCGTGGTGGAAGTCCAAGCCATCATCACCTTTCTGGACCTCCGCGAGGCCCTGCTCTGCCGCCAGCCGGGCCCCAGTGAGCACCCGTCGCACCGGGCCGTGTGGCTGGTCCTGGGGAGCCTGTCAGACCTCCAGGCCCAGGTGCTGGGCTTCGATGGCAAGCGGGCCGACAAGAGCTACATGATGCTGGAGGAGCTGCTGACCAAACAGCTCCTGGCGCTGGACGCCGTGGACCCGCAGGGAGACGAGATGACCAAGATGGCGCGGAAGCAGGCGGTGAAGTTCGCCCAGAACATTCTCAACTACCTGGACATGAAGACAGACGAGTGGGAGTACTGATTCATTAGAAAGAAAAAAACACGGATCACAGCGTGGCGGCCATGTTGCCAGGCGGGGACACCGGATGGGACGTCGCTGCAGGAATGAAAGGAGGTGATAATGTGTGTAAATAAAAAAATAAAAAAAAAAAACTGGTACATTATCATTTCATGGGCTGTAAATATTGACTCAAATCCCCAGAATGCACTGCAGCAGCGCTTTTCTTATGTCTCTTTGTGGTAGTTGTGGCCGACCCTGCTGAGACGTCAACAACATAGAACTCCTTTTGTGAAACAGTTTGAAAAACTTATTTTTTTGTGCTTTTTGAAGATTTTCTTTTTAACTCTCCCGTGTATATATATATATATATATATATATATATATATATATATGTGTGTGTGTGTGTGTGTGTGTGTGTGTGAGTTGTCGTCTGTTGCCGTCGTATTTGGTGTGTGTGGTTGTTAAAGCCTGCTGCCAAAGCACTAAATAATGCCTGTTCTCGTGGTCGTATTCTCCAGACTGCACTTGATATTGATGAAGTACCCGAGCGCGATAGATTGCTTAGCAGTGGCTTCCTCCTCTGGCCTCATTAATCCGACTGTCAGTTGCAAATGGAGACAGCCAATGCATGTGTTAAATACAGTGACCTAATTAGGGTGAGTTGTCCACTACCACCGTGAGAGTGGCAGCGCTTAAATGTCAAAAAGTATTGGGGGGGGTAAAGTCAAACTACAGGAGCATTTTTCGTTTATTATTCTACAGTTTGTATTGAAGTCAAATTTGGTCCGATTCTATTTGGCCAAAGCAGATGGCGTGAACAATGGGGAAACTAATTGAATCTGCAGGGAAATGTGCGTTTACACGATTGAGAAAGATTTCGGGGCGTTTTAGAAGCAGCGCCAAACGGCGACGCGTTAGAGGCAGAGCTGGGGCGTTTTCACAAACGTCAAGCTGGCGCCGAAGCCGGGCAGTCTGTGTTTAAACAGAGATGTAATTAGAGCGAGAACCGTGGGAGTTTGCACTATCGATGTAAGGTCACTCTCCACCCCGCGTGACCCCTTCTATCCCCTCAGCGTTTGGGCCTTGTCTCTGTGGCAAACTCCCCAAAACCCTTGCAAACACACACAGCCGGCGTGGGCAACCGGTCAAATGTCAAAACGCAATAAAAAAAAAAAAAAGGGGGTTTGCGAGCCTCGTTACAGCTGAGATGCAGAAGCGTCGACACAGTCGGCAGCAAACTAAAATCCTGTGTCGAGATGCTATCTTGCGAGGCAGCCCGCCAGCAACGAATAGGATGTTTAAAAGAGAGCAGGATGTTTGGAAAAGATCAAAAGTACCTTTCCCCTCGCTGCATGCGTAGCTGTTAGTCTGTAATACGCTTCAAGTGGGGTTTTTTGTGACTGTGTGATCGCACAGGGCTAGAAAAGGATCAGGTTTGAATTCAGAGACGGAGGGAGAGGAGGCCACATTTTTGCTGTTGCTTTAGGTTTTTGTCTTGTTTCTACCCACTGCTTCCTACTGAAGGAGAAGTGCGACCGTTAAGCGGTCCCCGGTGGGGAGAGGAAGGGAGGTTGAGGCGGCGGTATCCACTGGATTGACGCATCAAGGCCGAGGCTCACAGGGCCGACAGTCGGGCCCTCTGCGGTAGAGAGGGCTGATGGTGATCGCAGTCGGCAGAGCCTTCTAGAAACCTCCCGAAGCTGCTGCTCGAGACGGCGGGCAGGGAGGGAGGGAGAGGACTGGAAGAGGAGTCCAAATCTCTGTGCCTTTATTTTCACCCTTCCCCTTTTGAACCGGGTTTGTGTAAAAGCAGCCTTGTAGTGCAGCGACTGAATGAGGAGCAAGCGGCTGCTCATTTTGATATGTATCCACTAGAAAGCGTTGAATGTGTTTACGGAGAGCACCTTGGCCATTATCGCCACGAGGAGTTTGCACGACTTGTCAAAACACTGCGGCTCCTTCAAAATCAGTATTTATTCCCTGAAAGGCGGTGGTGTTCCGGTCAATAATTGGCGTTAACGTGGACTGATGCAGCATGCAGCAGGCGATGAGTCACATCGTGCTTTCACACTGCAAACACGCCTCGCTGATGGGGCCCGATGTTTTGCTCTCAAAGAAATTTAGCAACACAAAATTCAGCTGACAAACCTGGATAATTAGCCGATTAAATTACTCCGCAGCCTCCTGCCGACCTTGACAGATTATTTGACTCTTCTTGAAGAGACGTTCATTTCTGCAGATTTTGAACTTCGCAGCTCATTCGTGACGTTTGAGACAAAACAATCGCGCCTCATTTCGCAGCTGCTCCGGAGCTTTCAGTCACATCGGCAGAAGGAGTTCGCCCAGTTGGCGTGGAAATGTACATGCTCAAATTGAATTATATATCGTTTTCTGAGCACTTCGAGGAATTTAAAGCTGCCACAGTCAATGTTTTTATGTCAATGGATCAAACGTCGCTCGCGATGATGAGCCCAGGGAGAATTATCACCTGACTATGCAGTTCCACAGTGCAAACAGAGCATTTTAGCATCTTTCAGCTCATTGTTTCGGTATCCCAGCAACTTTACTGTTTCGGTTCGCTCTCGCCAGCCTCGTTTCCGGAGAGGAAAAAAACCAAAACAAAAAGCTGTGATAAATCCACTGTGCGCTACCAGCTCAGCACCAAACCACAGACAGACACTGGTAGCAACCAGCTGGTGAACATAGTGGAGCATTTAGCAGCTAAAGAGGCGGCTGTTTCCCTCAGGAGTTGGTGGAGACCTTAACAGAGCTAAGAGGAGAGAGAATATTGGACTTAACATTCATCAGGTGGACACAAACACGACTCTAAAGGAACAATCATTTTGCTCTGTATCTACTGGATGTGTACAGGCAATTTATAAAAGGTGACAATAAATCAATCAATAATCAAAGAATCAAGGTCATTTTTTTGTCAGTAGAACGATGAAATGGAATTTAATATAAAGGGGATAGTGTGTCAATATTGAGTGTACAGCTTGTTGTGCTTCCCCCAAGTGGCCAGAAATCAGTTAATACAGGTTTAACATAAAAATAGAGACAATTTCAGGGAATGAAACTAAACTTGTAGGCCAACATGAACAAGAAGTCTTTAGAAAAAATGGAAATTTGAACACCTACACTTTTGGGAAAGTTACAGTTTTGTTGTGCCGGTTTTTTCTCAGCACTATATATCTGTTCAATATATCAGTTAAAAGTCAGTAAAGTAGGGTTACATCTTACCTTGAATGCCAGATACATATATACACTTGCAATATGTTAAGATAAGATTATATTGTACAGTTGAGACCGTGTACGAGGTGTCCTTAAAGTGCTCAGAAAAGAGAGTGGAAATTTGAACATGTGCAGCACAATTTGCATGAAAACTGCTGGTGAAGATCACGTGATATGATCGAATGCTCCATAACGGCTCCTTAGTGGACCTTGAGGTGACATTGTTTTGTCAAGAAGTGGAATATTTGCTTGGCTCTAATCAGTTTCTCATTCTGCTTGCACAATTTCAAAATACCTCAGTAGGCGAAGAGGGGAGCTTTGGATCTTATCTGATTGGCCGCTGACAGCTGACTGTCCCGGTTCGTTCAGCTCTGTGGGAAAGGTTTTCTATCGGACTTGTCGATGCTGGTTGCTCGCAGCGTGAACGCAAACTAAAGGGTCAAATGGCTCGATAGTTTCCCGGCAACAAGTTACTCGTGTGAATAAAGCAACAAAGCTGAAGCAAATCTTTGGGGCCTTGTTGCTCATCCCAGCTGCTTCGAAGGCTGTCCCGTGTATCACTGCTTTTTGAACAGACAAAAAGCATGTCCGTGAACTCCCACAGACCCTTTGTATGTGCTTTAAGCTGCTGTCAGAAGCTTTTTCCTGGCACGTAGCCTGCAGCCCGGCCTCCTGGGTATGGAGCTGACTCATACGGGAGACAATTAGATTAAACAGTGTTCATTAAACATCGTCAGCCAGCCTGGATGTTGCAACAGATGCTTTCTCACAGCGAACCTTATGCTCTCTCAGACCAAACAACCCCAGACGCACCTTAAGTTCACATGCTCTTTTTTTTTTTTTTTGTATGCAGTAATATATAAAAATGTACGTTTAATCCTCGCAGTTCATTGCAATTCTGCACATTGCTTCCTTTTTAAACATTCATTTGAATAATTTATCAAATGTTCTACACTATATAAAGAGATGTTACTTAGATCTTTTTCTGTCTTGTCATCATAGTGTCTCGAAGCCTCTCTTTTTTGTATTCAGTATTAGTGGCGCCTCCATGAGCGGGAATTTTGGCAACCATACAAATTTATACTCTGTGGTTCATAAGGGCAAACTTAAAGGATCATGATGTAAAGCATTTTCCACATGTTTTGCTGAAGTGAAGGTTTTTGTTAGTCTATGCCAGCGAGATGCAGCAAGTTACCCTCCCAAGTAGATTCACAAACCGGTTTCACATTTCACTTCTGAATTAATAAGAGTTGGAATTGATTGAGTATTTTGATGCATTTTATAGGTCTAAAAGAAGGTGTTAACGTATTTCCACGTCAACTATGTTGTCCCTGCATGAGTATGAAAGTGTGTCAAATGACTGGTTTGTACATAAATCAGGTCTAGGAAAAGTCACAGAGCATCATTTTAAAGAATAAGGCTGTATTCAGACCAAATCAGGCGTTGCGGCAAAAACGCCACTCCCCCCATGCGTTTGAATGTGGTTAGTGCGTTTAGGCTGTGGCGGTGGGGTCCGCAGGGCATGCCGGGAAAAAAAAAACACAGCGGCCCTGCGGCCAAAAGTGGAAACAGGATCAACTTTTGGAGAAACGCAATCCGACGTCATGCCGCCGTGGCCGATCACTTAAGCCGGCAATCAGACCTGAAGACGCCCACGGGAAGAAGAACCTTGTTTTCCACGTAGCATTGTAGCATTCTGCTGTTTACCGAGCAACTGTGAAGATGGAAGAGAGACTGAGCTGAGAACTGTGCTCTGGCAACACATGTCAAATGTCATGCCAATAAAGCTTATTGAATTGAATTGAATCGAGAGAGAGATGGCAGAGGTGGTCGAGTGAGCTAGAGAGTGAATGAAGAGAGGGAGCGGTGGTAGCGAGAAATCAGAGAAATAAAACGTTATTTTCTGGTTGTTTCACAGCCGTTATGTTCTAAAGCACAAAGAAACACCGCCGCACAACCCTGCCCTAATCGCTGCAATGCCAGATTTGGTCTGAATGCAGTTTAAGGCTGCGGATATTCCTGCCTCTTGTTTTTGTTATCCCATGAAAAGACCAAAACCAAGAATGTGGCTCCACAAACCAACGCAGATATTTAAAAACAGGCAACGAATATTTACATTTATTTAACAAAAAAAGACAAGCTAAAAGCAGAGTATCTGAACTTGGTGGCACTCGGAGTCCATTAGACAAGAGTTTAAAAGATTCAGATCCAGTATTGAAAGGTCTGACCTCTATCAGCCCTTTACAGAGCGATGCATTTACACTGAGCACCAAATGGATTAAGTGACTTGCAGGTTTAAAGATTTAATTTTCCTGCCCTGGACTGAATGTAGTCATTGAGGAATGTTTTGTCTTTGTATTTCATAGTACCAAAGTTGATTTCAGTAATGCGAGATCAGTTGGAAATAATACTTGGGTTGGGTTGGCAACAGAAAGGTTTTGGGGATTGTAATTGAACCTTCAATTTCCTGGGACAACACGTTGGTTGTGGTTGTCGAAGTGGAAGGTTGTGCAAATCTTGACAAACTGGCTGACAATCAGTATTTAAAGAGAAACTAAACACCAGCTGGAAACCTTTTTCTCACCACACCCAAAAGTGATGCCAGGTGTGGTTTCAATTGCAACAAACGCACAAGTTCTAACCAGAAGAGGTCAGTATAACAACGCTTTTGAGCTTGTCGTTACAGTTTAAAGATCAGCGGCCAGTTGCACCAGCAAGTGTGAGTCTAAAGTCAACACTAACTGCTGCGTTTTAACTAGTTAGTTTCACATAAAACTAAGCATTTTGTTTCATTTGCACTTGTGTTACAACTTATCGATCTTTATCAAAACACTGGGTGTCATGCATGAACATTTTCGAAATCCTTATCCTAAACCTCTGAGAGGTTTTCTCATACGAGCGTTACAAGTCGTATTCAGCAAACTCTTGCTACTACACAAACTTGTCGTAAGTCACTCGTTTCAGCCTGATGACATAAGACGCTCCGCTTTCGTTTGTGGATGAAGTTGTATTAACTAAAATGTCACTAAAGAGTAAAAATAAGCTTTCACACCGCTGAGCTTCATGTCCTGTTTGTTTAGAAATCAGCAGACAAAAACACGAGCATTTTGTCAGTTGTGGTATTAGGAAGCCCATTTTAGAACTAATCTTAAAAAGGGTTTTGTTACCCCTGGACAAAGCAGGCTAACTGTTTCCGGTCTTTGTGCTAAGTAACCCGGCCGCTAGCTGTAGCTTCATATTAAACGTACAGACATGAGTGGCATCGATCTTCTTTCCTAAAATGTCAAACTATTACATTAAATGATGTCTTAAGTCCACATTGTAACTAACTTTTATGGTACAACCTGTTTTCAGGGAGTTCTAGTGACCCCTCCGCTATGTTCAAACTAAGCTAGTTTTGAACTAGCTGGTGCGACTTCCCGCTCGATCGTCCAACGCAGGGCAAAGGTTGATTGCTTAGATGTGGTGATATATGAAAGGATGTTAGAAAGAAAAAAGGATTTATGACAGTACAAATCCACCAAGAGGGAAAAGAGCGCTGTTATTGAGCTTTGGCAAAAAGTTATTTTATTTAAGCGCATTTTCTTATGTTCTTAGTCACTCAGTTTGTTATTACTGCTTTGCCTTTCTTTATGCAAATGACAGGAATGTGTTCTGTGACTGAAAAAGGTATTGCAATTCTTCTCTTTTTTTTCCTCTTCTTCCAAATATGTCGCCTTTAAATGCATTGATTGTGACAGGCTTTTGCTGTTTCTCCTCCGAGACACGCTTGTACAAAAAGCACACTGAGCCTGGAAAAAACAAGCTGCGTGAATGCTCCATGGATGGTTGTGTTATGACTTTGTATTCCCACTGCAAAATAAAGACAGCGTGTCTTGATCCGTGTTATGTTTACGTGTTTTTTTACATTTTTTTTTTTTATTCCTCAGTCTGGCTGCTCTCCAGGGATCATGTGAGGACCTGACAAGTTTCTTTGAAGGCGATCACAAGCGCTACAAACTTTTAAAATGCCTACTCATGGTTATTTTAAGAAAACATACAGTATCGCCAAGGGAGGCTGCTAAAAGACATTTCATGCAGCACAAACTCACTCCCTGCTGTAGACAGGCATTAATATTTCAGCTGACACGCTCATCCAGAGCAGGTGGGTCTCGCACAGGGGCACTTTGACAGGACACGTCTGCTGCAGGAATCAAACCTGTGATCTTACAGTTACGGGACAGCTTTGTTCATATCTGCCCAAAGATTTTATCTGAGACTCTGAGATTTTAGTCAGTTTAACTGTGAACTGCATCTACCAAACAAAAGTGCTCAGAAAAGGTGTGAATACAGCCCCGTGACAGCTGAGCAAACATCTTCTGCTGAAGATCATGTGATGCAATAGAAAGTTCCAGAACAAGTTGAGATTGGTTTTTTTTCAACTGCTCTTTCCAAGGTGAAGAATGAATTGCCAAGCCATACAAATATACTGCAGAGAAACCATAGACTGTATATAATAATATAACTTTATATAAAGCTCCATTTTGACCTTGAAATACTGCTTTCAACTTAAGGCATCAGTAACAATGATCTAATGATATAATCTATAATATAATAACAACGGGGGCTGTTCTGTCTGCATTATAAGTATAACATTTTGAGAGGGTGGATAGTGATGAACCTACAGACAATTATCCTACAACCCCTCACCGCTGTCGGACATTTAATCATATTTCAGCTCATTGTTTTGGTTTTATGGCACAATTTTGGTTCCCTCTCATTCCACCTTGTGTTCAGCAACAGCGGGCAGCTGTTTTCAGCAACAACAAAAAAAGATAGTGTACAGTGGGTTTTTCCAGCACCGGCAGACAGACACAGTTAGCGACTAGCTGGTGAACACAGTGGAGCATTTAGCAGCTAAAGAGCCAGATAATTCCCTCAGGAGCTGGTGGAGACCAAAAACAGAGCTAAAAGAGAGAGAATATTAGACTACCTTTCATTGGGTGGGTGGACACACGACTATAAATGCTAAAGCAGCTCTAATGCTAATGTAGCTCCTGTCTTCGGGATGTGCAAGTAGATAACTGTTTGCTTACAACTTAGACAGACTACATAAGGTGATCAGCTGTTAAAGTTGTGTTTAAAGCCGATCTGCCCACTGTCTGTGGGCATATGCTAACATGCTAGCATAATGTTAGCGGTGCTCCAGCTGAATGTCAAATCAATTTTAGTTTTAATTTATTTATTATATCCAAAAATAAATAAATAGCAAATTTGCCTAGAACAGCTTTACAATTTGTACAACATATGACACCGTCTATCATATACCCTCGATTTTGAATTTTTTTTAAATAAAAAACAAACAAAACAACTATAATGGGGAAAAAAGCTGAGTAAGTACAGCTTAGAGACCGATGAAAGATGTCCTAAAATGGCCAACATGCAGAGGAAACCCTCAATTTGTCTGGTATTTTGACAATCCGGAGATTAATCATTTGCAAACAGTTGAGGAAGTCTCATATTTACGAAGAAACCCTGTAATAATCAATAGAAATTGAACAGTATTGCAAATAAATGCAACACGCTCTGGTGGAAGTGGCAATGATCAACGTCACAGGACTGGATGGGACCTGAAAGAGAATTTCACTCCCTTGTCACACACAGTTGTAGGCCTCATCGAGTCTTGTTGCACCTTCAACATTTTAATGCTATCATAACAGGCCATTCAAAAGACCTTGTTCCAGGTTATCTTCCAATCGGAAAGCCCTGGTTCGAGGTGAAAGTGAGAGAGTCATTCCACTGTTGATAAGTGAGCTTGATAAAGGTCCGGCTGTTCTCCAACATGCATAGACTCTACGCTGGTGACGGGACGCAGCTCAGAGGTTTGTGGGGTTTTCCCACAAACACCAGGGAGAAAACTGGACCACGGTCACGTTTTCCAGTCTCTGACCGCCAGGCCGCCTCCACAGATTACGCTCTCCATGTGTGGGATCAGGTGACCTTTCACTTTGTGAGCGGCCAACACTGAGTCTCTCAGCTCAAGCTCATGTCCGCCCACCATCACCAGCACTAACAGACTGAGCCGACTGAGTTACCCTGAGGTCAGGTGCATTTACATTTTGTGGATTTGTAGCTGTTGTTTTTCCGTTCACATTGGATGGGATTCAGTGAAACGGAAAAGGCAGAACAAATGCCTAGACTGCCAATTTTTTGCTTTGTAGAGAACTTCTGCCAGCTGCCACATTGGTTTCTCTGTCTGTGATGCAGTGCCAAACTACTTACTGGAGGGATAAGTGGGGTTTAATCTCCTTAATAATAATTAAAGACAGGCTTACATCGCTGGAACTAATGGATGGGAATCGTAAAAAACATAAAAAAAAAAAAAAGTGAGCAAAATTGCAAGACCTTTTTCTTTATGCTAAAAATGCATTAACAATTCTCTAAAAAAAAATTCTAACTCATTTGTTGATGTCTTAAAGCTGACACACGGACAGCGAATAGCAAGCATATAGGGCGCATGCCTACCCCTCACACCTTTAACCGAGCACAAACGAGAAAGGAACTCCCCAGGAAGAAAAATGTATGGGGAGTTCTAAAAATATGGTCATTTCTGGATGCCTCTGTTCTTTTTCCTGTACAAATTTGCATTTTCCTGTATATTTAGGTTCCTGAAATAAATAATAGGCTAATAGTAAAGCTCTTGTCAACGTACGTGTGTATTTGCGCACAACAATTTCCGATAATTTGTGTCTAGTAAATTCCCGCTGTGGCCATCCATGCGTGGGGGCGCACTCAAAACCCGTTACACACCGTACCTTGTCTTTTGAGTGGACGTCCTCTGGCTAACAAGTGAATGCTATGATGAGTGTAACATGATTGAGGAAATTTGGTAAAACTGTAATTTTATACAGTCTCTTAGTTTTGTAAAGTATGTGGACAAAAATGTATGAATTGGAACTATATTTTGCACGTAGGCAGGGGCATTTTACTGCTCTTTAACATCATGGCCAGGGGACTACAGATGGAAAATAGCCTTTTGGCTAATTCTGGCTTCTTTTTTTTTTTTACTCACGTTTGTGCATGTGTTAGATGTAATTGCATTGTCGCCTTATAAACAAACTAATAATAATAATTATAATTATAACTCATGTATGCACGTGCATGTGTACAGTTTCAACTGCTCACAACAAGGTCTGTGGGTCATCTTGAGTAACCGGCCATGGTTTCTGGAAAGAGACGTTGCTGGTGAGTTTTTCAAATGTATTTTTTTTTGGCGCTTTGAGCACCGCAAGCCGAGTGCCATATAGTCCCATTATATTTAAATAATGCAGACATCTCTACGGCCGATATCTCCAAAACTCGGCAACTCGCACCAACACAGTCTAGATGGATAAACAGCACTCGGGGTAAGAGGAGAAATGTGTATTTTTGATTTTGGGGTCCCTTTAAAATGCCGCTTACACGTTAAAGCATCAATAAGAGTATTCCAATATTATAATAATATGATTCTGAAAGGGATCACTCTGCCCAATATGTTGCTGTTAATATCTTCCTACTTTCTTTAAAGTGAAATCTTGAATGTAAAGCCTTTACTTGTAACTGAGTATTTTCCAATATATTTCTACTTTTAACTTAAGTAAGAGTACTTTTCAGCCCATACTACTGTATGCAGATTACAATCTAGAAACATTATAAGGAGTTTAAAATGAATCCTACAGGTTAGATTATATGTTGTCAAGATAAACTGTTGATAAAAAATAGGAATATATTGTAATGAATAATAATAAAAAGACATACAATTTATGTCACACTATTTATTCTAATGCAGCTGCAGATGTCACTGAAGTTTATTTTGGGCACAGCGGCTTGTCTGTGGTTGTTATGTGTCTTCTTGAGAGGGAACCTGTAATTTTCCTGCATCAACGCTGCAATCAAGTAGATAATGAAGAGGCTTATTTTGTTTCCTCGAGAACAGAGGTTAGATATACGCCAGGGGCCTGTACCATGAAGGTAGTGGAACAAACTCAGGGTTACAGGACTGGTTTTGAGTTGACAAAACCAAACCGATGCAATCAGGCTTTATCGATACTTTATTGGTAAAATCCTGCATTGACAATGTTACTTCAGTAAAACTATGTAAGTATAATCAGGAAAATGTACTTAAAGTATTGAAAGTAAAAAGTACTCAAAGAAGAAAAATGTCCCCCGTGAATGTTATACTATTATATTTTATATCATTAGATTATTTTTATTTTTCATGCATTAATGTAAAAACAGGAAGTTACTGCTGTAGCTGGTTGAGGTGGAGCTCATTTTGAACTATTTTGTATCAGACTGTGATACAACTGGTGATTATTTTCATTGTGGATCCATCTGCTGATTATTTTCTCCATGAAATCGATTGATTGTTTTGTTCGTAAAGACTCTGAAAACGGTGAGAAACGCCGTCACAATGACCCAACTCAACATTATTAACAATAAATTAAGATGATTAAAATAACTAAAAGAAAAAGAAGCACATTTTGAGAAGCTGGAACCATGAAAGGTTTTTTCGCATGAAAAAATTACGATGATCAAATAAGTGTCATTTTAATTTTCTGTCAGTCGGCTAGGTTCCACTGAGAAATTCCATAAGTCTTGGCAATGCTTTATTGATTATGTAGAGGCGAGGCAATAAATATCCTCTTAACTTTTTGCTACAATAACTAGTTTAATGTGAGATGTCAATAATCACCTTGGTAATTATTCATACATGTATATGTAGCTTTCTGTATGTGTCCTATTGTTTTTATGTGTCTGTGTATGTAAATTATTTACTGTCTTTGTAATATTTTGTATAATTTGTATACAGTGCTGACTGTTAATTAAAATACCAATTAACAGGCTTAAAAAAAACATTCTGTCAATTGACTGATTGATTAATCGACTAATTGCTATGTTTTGTATACAATTTGTAAAGTAACTGGTAACTAAAGCGGTGTAAAAAGTACAATCTTTTCGCGGAGTAGAAGTAGAAAGTGGCTCATATTTATACTGAAGCAGAGTACTTGAGTAAACGTACTTCGTTACACTCCACTACCACCCCAAGGAGTTATCCTGGAGAAGCAGATGACGGAGCAGTAACAGTCTTGAAGGAAATGAGCAGGTGGAGACGGAAAGGAGGAAGCATTTCAAAAAGTAAAATGAAGAAACACGTACTGAATCCATTCCAGCTCTTGTCTGTCTTGTTCTGTGGCTGACGGTGACCACTGACCTTCCTGTAGAGCTGGTGAAGGAGGAAAGAAATGTCTCATCAAAGATCAGCATTCCATGGGATAGCCCTGTTTCTAATACCGCCACCAGAGGGCGTCACATGCTCGGCTCTGCTGGACGCAGTGGGGGGGGGGGGGGGGGCGGGGCTCCAGACACACACATACACAGTGTTGATGACAACGGACAGTGGCGTGTTGTAGCTCTGTGAGGCTGTGCTGATTGCATAAGTTGTGTAACACAGGGAGGTGATTAACACTCACTGGATCACCACGGCAACGTCAGTACCATCAAGGCTGTGGTGACTTACAGGGGCTTTAATGAAACCTTTGTAAAGAATGGGTCCAATTCAATGCTGCCATGATATAAAGGCCATAATTCAATATCTATAAAGCACTGTGCAGAAGTTTGGTCAACAAAACAGCAAAGAGTGTTACATTTCCGGTTTATAAAATAAGATATTTAGATTTCCCAATATATAGTCTCCATCATATAATGCAAAACAAGACAAAATATACAACGACAACACACATTTACCCCACATATAAAGCAAACAAGTATCAGTATCTTCATATTGGATCAGCTTAAATGAAATAAACATACGTCATATATACATTTTGGAATACACCAGCAAAAAAATACAAACAACCTCAAACCAAGTACTCATAGCTTGTTAGCTGGGATGTGGATTTCCAGTGTTGGAGTACAATTTCCTTAAATAGATGAAATAATCCAACTCAGCAGATACCTCACTGCATCCTAGTATAGGCTACACCTTGAAATATACAAATTGAGGGATTCAATTTAATTTCCCCTGATAACCAGTGTTGTATATCATATCAATTCATCGGTAAATCCATATTTAAGACAGTCCCCTGATATATTCCTATAATATTTATTAACTGTAGATTCTGTACATTATTTTACATTGGATTAAACGTTGTTATTCACCGTAATGTGTTCTATTTAATCTGCAGGATTTAAACTTGCAATAAGCAGACTATTTGGGCATAAAAATATAGATTTTAACCTCTTTAAATCGTCAAAGTAACACTGGTAAGAGCCTTATTTTGCACTAATAATTGTACATTACCTTATTAGACAGCTACTTACCAAGAACTCTTTACTAATGTCTCTAGATCCTCACCAGGACAAATGTTTGACCAGATGGAAATTCATCACGTTTCAATGAGACCACACCTGTGTGTGCCATACAAGTACAACATGGGAAATGTAGTTTATCATAATTGTAGTTCTCAAGATTCAAATGCACAAGAAACCCTGGAAATAAAACATAAAGACAGGAGATAAAAATAAATCAATGATGGTTGCAACTAACAATTAGTTTTATCATTGATACATTTGAAAATTACGTTTTGTCTATTAACTCAGAAAAAAAGACAAGAAAAGCAGCAAATCCTCACTTTTGAGAAGCTGGAAATAGTGAATGTTTGATATTTTGGCTTGAAAAATTACTGGTTATCAAAATATTTCATCAATCTTCTGCCTATCAATTATTCAACTAATCTATCAGCTCAGTATCGTGAATGTCTGCTCAAAAATGTCATCTAATAGCAGTTGAGAAATTCCATATATTAGCCTTCACAGCATTACCTATAGGTAGCTAACATTAGCCACCAGTTAGCTTTAATTTTATGTTTTAGCTTCATAGTTTTGCAATGTTAGCTTTTTTGTTAGCGTTAACACCTAAAAGTCTTCTTCAGATAAAATCCTGTAAATTCTTTGGTGTGTTGGACAGACAGTAAATCAAACAACAAAGGAAAATAGCTATCATTAGCTAACAGTAGCCACCAATTAGCTTTAGCTTTAAGCTTTAGCTACAGCATAGCTTTGCCAGCGTTAGCCTACCCTTTTTGTTGGCTTAAAGGCCTTGTACAGATATAATCCAGTAAACTCTTGCTGGGCAAAAAATAAATCAAACAACAAAAGAAGATGGTAGTTAACATTAGCCACCAATTAGCTTAAGCTTTATTATGCTGTAGCTACAGTATAGCTTTGCAAATGTTAGCTTAAAGGCCTAAAGGGATTGTACAGATATAATCCAGTAGATTCTTTGGTGTGTTGGGCAGAAAATAAACCAAACACAAGAAGATGGTTTGTGACGTGCAGGAACAAGGATAGTATTAAACCACGATAAGTCACATAGGCACAAAGGGTACATCAGAAGAGTAGTCAAGATCAGAATCAAACACTACAACAGTTTCTATATATTTCCTGGCTGTTTACAACTGTCGTATGTTACAACAAAACCTTTTTTGACCTGAGAGAGACTCGAGCAACGAGGCTAAAGAGCGTCAAGAGGAGCACATAAGAGGGATTAACATGCAGAGATAAAGGGAGGGCAGTGTGTTTACTGTGTGGTGAGGGTTATGTCACGAGGAACGCCACATCCAGAATGGACCAGGACCAAGACCAAGAAAAGAATTAGTCACAACATAGCATTAGACTCTGATAAGACGAAATGCTAAATTCCTCTGAATAAACTGAGTGCATGTCTGCGTTTTCTGTGTAAAAACAGTCCCACAGAAGATCAGGGAGGGGGGCAGGGAGCTGCAGGGCGAAGCCCTGGGGGAGGGAAACATAGCCTACAGCGATGAAGGGAGGACAGCGTGTAGTCAGATGTGTGGAGGGTTATGTCATGCAGTATGCAGCAGGGTCCGTGGCGCTGTCAGCTATGCAGCGGTGCAGAAACGCAGGAGGAGTGTTATGTAATCCTCCCCGAGCCTCTTTACTTGGTGAGGGAAGCCTGCATCGATTTAGCGTAAACTGCTATGACTGCAGGGCCGAGGGGGTTGAAAATGGTTTATGATCAGTTTGGCATGTGTCGCAGATACAAGGGGGGACCAGAGGTTGGGAAATGTATTCGGTGGGTTTGACATTGGTTTGGGTTTTTCCTCTGTGTCTACATAAGTGCACTATGACACTCAAACTTTCTGCAGAAGTGGTTTTCGATGTCATGCATTATTGTGCTAAACATTTTCAGAGTAGACATGATTATCTGTGAACAAAACAAGTTTTTTTTTTTTTTTTTTAAATATCTCAACAGCCTCTGGATGGATTGCCGTGTAACGTTGACATTCATGGTCCCCAGAGGATGAATCCTACCGACTTTTCCTCCAGCGCCACCACGAGGTGTACAGTCTCACAGAGCCGCTAGCATGGCGGTGGGCTCTTAGTCTTTTTGTCCCTATGCCTTATCAAACCCGAAACACAGGGGCATCAGATCAGGAAACACTCGTTCTGGAAGGTAACAACTATGTAAGATTGTGCTGTTGAGTTTGGAAGACTTGGTTTCCTATAGAAGGCTCCCTGTTCTAAGGTGCACAAAACCTTGACCAGCTGTTCATTTTAAGATCAAACAGTGATTATTTTCTCAGCATTTAACAACAACATCTCCAGAGAACCTTTGGTAAGTCTCATGGGCGCTGCGAAATAAAATGAAAGAATATTACAGCTTATAAAATATAAAATAGGATAATTCAATAGCATTAACCCCAGTTTTCCTTCTCCATTTTGTTCTTTCTCTTGCTTGACCTCTGACCGCTGTCTTTGTCTTTCTTCTCCCTCCAGCATGTCAGTTACATGCTTTGCAATGTTGTGGATCCAGAGTGTCCCGTACGTGTGAACGTGTTGGCATGGTAGAATGAACACAGCTGTGGCCTGCACTGAGCATCCATGCTCAAAAAAAAAATCTAAACTCAAAAATCAAAGCTCTATTCTTTACTTTACTGAGCAGTAACGAATTTCACCTGGATTTACCTGCTCGGCCTTTTTACAAACCCTGTGTCATCTAATCTTTTTAAGTGCAAAATCCCCCTTCAAATGATTAAGACTCCACAATCAAGTGTGGACTGACTCATGTTTTTCTCTCCGCCAGCTGCATGTGAACACACTTACAGAAATGTGTAAGCCGTGAGGAGAACAACTTCACAATAAAACAAAAAAAAAGATGAAAGTCCATCAGCTCTCTTTGTGGGGAGAAAACATCTGTCGCCACAGTCAAACTGTGGGGACTTTCCTCCCTTCTGAGGACAAACAGCTGATCCCCATTATATAAACTATTTATTCTAACATTATGACCTGGTTCTTGGTTTAGGTTAGAATAACATGTACTGAATACATCTACGAATGACATCATGTTGTTTTTCGCTCTGAATAAATTGCAGCACATTATTGTCCCTCCAAGCGTTGACATTGTGTACAGCATAAAGTTACACAAAGTGGTTGTATTCGACAACAACAACAAATATTTTTCCACCACCACCGGTCCTACTGGGTGGATTTAAGCGTTGTACAGACAGTCGTGTTGCCCGGAGGATGAAAGCCTCTGACATTGGCGATCCCTTTGCTTTAGCGCCACCGTGAGGTCGACATTTTGGGTTTTGATGGACTTCCGTAAAATCTGCTAAATATATTCAAGGTCCCTAGAAGAGTAATTCTAATAACTTTGGTGATTCCCTGACGTTTCATTTTGTGCCATTATCAGGTCAAAATTATAATTAGTCCGATACTTTGATTTAGAGCTATTACAATTAAATAGATTAGTGGATTGACAAAAAAGACAATTTTAATAATCGATTGCCAGTTTTCAAGCAAAAATCCCAAACATTTTCCGGTAAACATTTACTCTCTGTCTTATATCATTGTAAACGGAATATATTTGGGGTTTTGGACTGCCGGTCGGACAAAATAAGCATTTTGAAGACATCCCCATCAGGGAGCATTTTTCACATTTTACTCAGATTTTCTAGACCAAACGTTTAATTGAAGAGTTGAGAAAGTGAATCGATAATGAAAATAATCGGGAGTTGTGGTCCCACTTTGGTTTGTGGCCAGATTCCCGCCATCAGCCTCAGCTAATCTTTGTTATACTGAGTTTAGTGGTAATTAACAAATGTTAACACGCTATCGTGCAAAACTGAAATGGCGAGCACGGTGGACATTATTCCTACTAAACATCAGCGCGTTAGCATTGTCACTGTGAGCACGCTAATACTAGCATGTAGCTCAAAGCGCTGTCCTGTTTCTGAGAACAACCTCACAGTGTGGGTAGCATTAGCATAAATTTAGTCTTTATTGCCAAAATGAGGTTCTATTAGCATTTTATTTATTTTTTTTGCCCTTTTCTTACATTTTCTGCTTTAATGATCTACTTCCCTCAGGAATGAGACCCATGTGATGCATACAAACAAAGGGTTTATCTCAACAATGTATCAAGATTTCAAACTTTTTATGTGGACTTATATATATTAAATATCTAAAATAAGTGATTTCACACACACAAAAGTAAAAAAAAAGTGTTTTGGGCTTTACAGTACTCCACTGATGGGGTCAGGGGAGGACTGGAGATATTGGCTCCATCTGACTGCTGTAAACATGGCCCTCTGTGACTAATGTTGCTTGGAAACCACGGCGGATAAACACTCCGCTCCAGCTCAGGACCGCAGCTGGAGATTAATTTTTTCCCCTCCCGTCGGCCCCTGTGAGAAATTCAGTGAGTTAAAAGAATTCATGCACTGTCAGATAGTGAAACGACGGAGACAGATTTCGCACAGGGGAAAGCAGGCGCGGCAGTTTCCTTTGAGCTGCCATTGAGCCTTGGGAGGGGAGGGGAGGGGAGGGGAGAGGGGAGTAAAAAGAAAGAAGGAATACAATTTTGAATGAAAAGGACATTCATTGAGATTTTAATTATGAATCAAATTCCAACAAATTGCCTCAGGCCTTCTCCTGCTGTCTAGCTTCTCCAGTTTTTATGCTTAAAATCCAAGGTTGATTGATACAATAGCTGGTCGATAATATCGGCTTATCACATCAGTAATAAAGCTTTTCAATGAATGCTCCTAATAATTAGGATGGGTTAAATGCAGAGGGTGAATTTCACTAGACATTGTACTGTGCATAATTGTATATGTGACAATAAAGTTTGAAGTTTAAGTTGGTGGGTTTTTTTTTAAGACATTTCAGTACATACGTGTTTTATAGGCAGCATTTGTGTGTATAGTTGACTCTTATGTTTCTCGTTTTCTCAAGATAATGAGAAATTCTGTCCTGTTAGGAAACTGCTTTGTTGTCCCGTTATTATAAGATGATTAACTGCGGGCGTCGTCAGATTCTATAATAGTTCCTAGTTTTTAGCAACATTCCGGGAAAGCTTACAGTTCAAAATGTATCCTGTGTGCTGTTATTGTAATCTTTGATAATAAAGTTTTGTAGTTCTGCCAGAAAATAATCCAATCAAATCTCTATCTTATCAATTCTTGTTTTTTCTTTCTTTCTGTTAGATGTTTTTGCACTCTATTTGAGTCCTAATCATTCTTACTTGTTTTAATAAAAAAATAGTCAACTTGCAGAGTTAATTTCCACCCGTCACCAATAGAAATCAATAAAAAAAAAAAAGGCCAGAATTTTTGCAAAATACCAGAAAGAAGATTTGTTAAAAACAGACTTGATAAGGAGATTTTTGTAGTGCTCAGTCCATATATCTTTGTCAAAACTCATTAATAACTATATTTCAGGGCTCCTTGTCAAATCCTTGGCAAGCTTATGTAAAAATAAAAGAAATATCAGACAATAATCAGGCTAAATAAAACTTAGTGGTAACTGCTCGGCCAAAGTTCCGTGTTCTAGTCCCAATAGATTCAAGTACTCGTGTCTTTTGCTAATTTGACTTTCTTCTGCTCAGGATACGCTACCACGCTACGCCAGCCCGCCGGCTTCACCGCGATCCACGCCACGGCGCACAACCAGCATCTCCGCGACCCACGCCCCGCCATACCTTCAGCCACTCCACCCCACCTCACCCCCAGCCCCCTCACGTCACCACTTCAAGCTATCGCCATTCCCCACCGACAACCTCGGCCTCCACGCCGGAGCCCCCGAACCTCCTTCTCATTCCTACTTAATAAATACCTTGAAACCATGACAACTCACCTCCAGAGTCTTGCATATATCCGTAAAACAGTAGCCATATCATTGTGAGTGCCTACTGTAACTGAAGAAAGACTCCGGCTGTTTTTACTTTCCTGCCAGATTTCCCCCCAACTATAGCCGAGGGATTCAAACTGGCAACCCTCCAGTAACAAACCGACTTCTCTATCTTTTAGGTTGCTGTGACCTGACAGCCTGAGGATGCCAGACATTTGGAGAAAGGACATCACGCTCCAGTTGAGACAGAATATACATAACCTCATTCAGTCCAGGCCGAGAGTTACCTAGTTTAGAGAGGGCAAACTATATATCGAGGGTTTCAAGTTCAGAGACAAATAAAAACTGGAGAGCTTTAGTTTTCTTTCATGATTGCCCCCCCCACATGCCACAAATGTGCCCTCTAATTTTAACTGTTCAATGGGCAGCTGAAACATTTTAGCCAGCAAGCTAACGCTGAAAGTGAAATTCACAGACACGATAGACCACAGTGGAAATAGGTTTTGGAATTTATTGTGCTATTTTTGACACTTTATGAATGGGTGTGATTTAATGCCACCTTTCTCATTATGTCAAACAAACTAACCAAAAAACTCTCAGTTATTTTAGCTAACGTTGTTAGCATTAGCTGGCTGGCTAAAACATTACCGGTAGATAAATAATACCGCCCTACAGCAGTAAATACAGGATAGGTGAAGTCGAGAAAAAGTGTGCAACTACTAAATAAGTTGTAAAACCTTAATTTTATGCTCTTTTCAGGATGAATGTCGTCAGCTAAAATCAAATACCGTACTCCAGGCCTGTGTTTGGACAATTTAAAAGGAATACAAGCTAGGCATGTCAGCTTTTAGCAGGAGTAGTTTATCTGTGTTACTTTATTCTCCATTTTGATTTAGCTACTGCTTTATTTATGTGGCATAATGACCTTAATTTATAAGATGTTGGAGAATCAATAGTCATTTTCAATCACAGGAAGTCAGAAAAAGTTGATAAATTAGCTTCAGCTAACGCTAATGGTGGAAAATCTCTTTTTACTGTCCTTTTTTTAAACTAGCAGTATTATTTATTGATCTAATCAGTAAAATGTATGACTAGGCTGATAATCTTTTGCTACCTTTCGTTGATTTTGGGACCAATTCTCTTTTTTGTCATTCACTTCTGAATTCAAAAGGTCTAATTAATCCTTGAGTTTCATTATCATTGACATAATGACATTAAAATTCATTTTAATGGAGACTTTTGTGGCCCATGATGCTTTAGTGCTTTTTCAGAGGCCTTTCTGACTAACAAAATGTTCAATAAATTTTGCAATAACGTTTACATTGGCATAAAATATATATTTGTGTAGCATTTCAATTAAAAAACCAGTATCAGTAATGTGTAGTGGGTCACTGGTTTAATCTCTGTGGCTGTACCTGGTACCCTGGTATCTGTCAGTGATGGGCATGGTGCCATATTTGGCCAGTTGCCACGGCAACGGCAGGAATTACTCACTCCTCCTGTGTGGCCCGCGGATATTATTGTGTGTCTCCGCTCCCACATTTTACGTCTGCAATTCACTCTGAGCCCAGGGCGCAAGCTGAGGAAGAGGCAAAGTGCACCCGCGGCGGCAGAAATAGAAAAGGAGTTACCTAATGTGATCTTGGGATTTGCAGGAAAGGGAGAGTATTAGTGTCATAAAAGCCAGTGTAAGAAGCCACCGTGGGTATTAAAGTGAGCTTGTCCTGAAATAATAACAGATGTGGCTATTTATCCCTCACCCCAACAAATATACATGTAATTTCCCCCCCGCAGAGCACTGTTTGCTGCAGAAAAGGAGTTCTTATGAGGAAAAATGGCACTTGCACAGCATTTTCTATGTATGCGGGCATGTACAGATACACAGGAATAGCCTTCGTTAAAACCTGGACGGGTGAGGGCTTGAATGCCATATATTATTCAGATCCATAAAGTCTAATGTAAAGTGCTATTTGCTACGACGGGGAGCAGGAAAACAGTCCACTCAGAGCTGACGTCTCTATTTCAGGATACAAAGTACCGTAACACTGTTGGCTGAATGACACCAGGCTGGCACACCTCCGTCTGAGCTGCAGGGGGCAGCCGATCATCGTGCCACGTCCAGGTCTTTCTCACCTTGAACAAGACCTGTGCTGTGTTTGGGAGGGAGAAGCTTTTGCCCCCCCCCCCATGGGAATCTGTGATGTTTGTTTCCCACTAGATCTTCCCAACCTGTGACACAAATGTGTTACTGGAGCAAAAGGAAGAAGAGACACAACAGGGAAAATGAGCGTTTTCTAATTACACTTCTGCTATAATTACAGTGAGTCTGAACAGGGAGCTTGGGAATCCTAAAAGGGGGCAAAGGCTGTAAACTGGGTGAAGGCTGTGTGTGCAAAACCAATAAGGAAGTGAAACAAGACAGAGTTATGAAGTACATCCTCTTTTTGGCTAATGATTGTCGGGAAAATTAAAATACAAAAAAAGCAATAAAAACCACGTTTATGACTCTATAGAAAAATGGGACAAATTCCTGCACAGTTTCTGCACCTTCAAAGAAACTTTAATATGATGTTTCTGTCATCGGCTGAGGTTTAGAGTCTGATGAAGCTCGTGTGACTGAAATGTCATATCTTGGAAGCTTTTTTTGGTCACAGTTCAGGAAGCGAGGCCACAGGGAAGCGGACCCGAAAATTAGGCAACAAGAAGGCAGTCTGAGCAGGAAACCGAATCAGGTCTAAACTCAGTACAGGACTGCAACCAGGAACAGGGAACGGGAACAGCCGGGTTTAAATGCTATTGCAGCAGCGATGCACCGCTGACAGTCTGCCGAGTGACTGGACAGGTGTGGGGCTAATGGGGTAATTAGGGGCAGGTGTGCAGGGAGGGGCAGGGTCAGGTGTCTGGCTACATGAAGGCAACTAGTGGGCAGGTGTTGAATGATAAGTCTGGAAAGATCCACAAAAATGCAGACGATTTGAGGCTGAAGGTGGAGAGAAAGGCAGACAGAGCACGCCGCCTCACCAACTCCACAGCTCCCGATGAGCTTTTAGCCTCTTTTAGCTCATAGTTTTGGTTTTACGGCAAACTTGCTGTGGTTCAGTCTCGCCGCTCTCATGAGCCTCGGTGAGTTACCTGCTCAGCAGCAAACAGCAGACAGAGACCAGCGGGTGACGATGGTGGAACGTTTAGCAGCTAAAGAGCCAGATACTTTAACCCAGGAGTCGGTGGAGACCAAACAGGGCTGAGCACAACGTGCCGGGAAGCTCGCTCCTACTCACTTTTTTATGGAACATGAACAAATTGTTTTTGCAAAGCATTGTGGGATTTGTGTGTGTGTGTGTGTGTGTGTGTGTGTGTGTGTGTGTGTGTGTGTGTGGGGGGGGGGATGACGCCGCGCGATTTGTCTGCTCCCAGTGCGTCTTCGGCTTAATGTTGCTGTGTCGGCTTGATGTGAAACGTTTGCTGGCAAGTTAATAATATGTCAGGGATTTGTGTCTGTCAGCTTGTTGTGGAGTTCTTGTGCACCCTAGTGGCCAGAAAGTAAATCAATACAGCTTTAAAACTACATGTAGGCAAAAGTTCCTCCTTCCTTTCTGTATTTGACTTGGCTTTTCTTTCCAACGCATCTGTCACCCGAGACCTTTGTAGACATGTTAAAATTCCTTGACTGCTTTACAGCGCCGGTGCCCATTAATATAGGCTATCTGTGGCTGATCAATCAGGTTATTGTTCAATACCCATGAGTCGACTTTACCAGGCGCTGAAACTGTTTTAAAAATGCATTTTATATCTTTCTTTCTTCTTGACAAAAGAAGAAAAAACTAAGAAAGTAAGACAAATAATATGAGCAGGCAGGTAGATTAGTGTTGGCTTTTCATCTCTAAACTGACAGATTCTACTATAAGGACAGTTCGGAGAAGAGGTTCATGCCAGCATTTGCATTTGTTTGGCAAGACTCACAAAACGCTCCAGCTACTGACTTGACAAGTACTTGATTCTAATACCAATCGAGGCGCGTGGAGCTGCTTCCTGGCGTTGCCGCGGCCCGCGACGTCACGCCTCCCCTCCTGACTCGCTGCACGTCCACACAGCGGAGGACAAACGCACTCTGGACCTCGCAATGCCACCAGGAAGGTGACACACCTCGTCCTCACTGCAAACTCAAATCATACATAAAGATACAAAGGCTGCACCCTTTGCACCACTGTTGACTCACCCACACACATAACTCATAAACATTTTTTTTTTTGTCTTTGTCTGTTATCTGATTACTTTAGAACACACATTTTTAGCCACACTATATAGCGACCTATATGGGTCTAGGGCTGGCAATGTCGGTCAATCGACCACTTTGGTCCGGACTGATATATTTCAATGGATATTGTAGCGTTTGCCATGATATTGGGAACACACTTTAATGATTCACACTTTGGTGATACCCTGGACTTTTCCTCCAGCGCCGCCACGAGGTTGACATTTGCGTTTTTTTAGTGAAACGTCTAAACAACTATTTGATGGGTTACCATGAAATTTGTCTCCCTGGAACATGAACTGGAACAACCTTGGTGATCCTTTCACTTTTTCTTTAGCGCCACCATCAGGCTGAAACCTTTAATTTGTCCAGTATTTGGGTTTATGGCCAAAACCTGCAACACTAATGACCATCAACTTCAGCTGCCCTTTGCGTTTAGTGTTAATTAGCAAATGTTTCCATGCTACCATGCTAAAGATGGTGAACATGGTCAACGTTCTACCTGCTAAACATCAGCACGTTAATATCATCGTTGTGAGCATGTTAGCATTTAGCTCAAAGCATCGTTCTGTTCCTGCAACCTCAGAGCAGCTAGCACGGCTGTAGACATTTCTTGTTGGATTTCATTTTGTCTTTATTGCCAATATTATACACTATTTGCGTCCTCATACGTTTTAAATTATTGTTTTCCCCTCCCACTACTTTTATATGCTACATTAATGACCCAGTTTCCCACGTTAGCATGTTGACATTAGCATTTAGCTCCAAGCACCACTGTGCCAGTCTTCTTTGTAACTTTATTTAGAAAAGCGCTACTTTAATAAATTTTTTTCTTGTACATATTCTTATTAAAAAAGTATTTCAGTATTTTAGCTGCTGTCTCCGCCAAGAATTACAGTGTGTGCAAGAGTGGCAGAGCAGATCAAGGCTCACTTTCTGGATTGGAAAAGTTGCAAGCAACGAATAGTAAAGAGTCTATCTGAAGTGACATGATAACGAAACATTTACTGGAAGTAGACTGAAAACGTTCAACAAAATATGGCCTTATTAAACCTCTTTAAGGACCGGTTCAAAACAATGCTGCTATACGTAATGGGACGGGTCGACATTTTGGAAAATCTGTGGAAAACGCTGTGGAAAAAGTCTAAAACCGAACAGTCAGACTATTGCTTTAAACGGCTTTTTCTTGCATATGAAAGTCCGACATTTCAGAGATATTGCAAATATTAATAAATAAAGAAGTATAACAGACATTGCGTGGAGTTCTTGCTCTGTAAATACGTCTATCAAAACGCACCGACTGTTTCTGCAGTCATTCTGTAAGCGCCTATAACTGAAATTCTTCTTGTATAGTTTCTATTGTTAGCCAGATGTCAGCTGTCTCTGTGTGCAGTTCATCAGTCGGAGCAAACGCATCCCCATGTTTCTATTTTCTGAGAAAAGCACAATGCTCTGGATGCTGCTCGATGCGTCCCATGACACAGTGACTCACACAGGCCGCACGTACTCAAAGACACGGAAAATGTAGATCTGATTTTAACTCTTGGCTGCTCAGCTGTGACAGCCCGGATGTTGGAACGGGTGCAAACCAGATTCAGTGCTGTTCCTCCCTGTCTGGATCAAATTACAGCCACAAAGAATGCAATTAGATTTATTTTTCCACATTCTAGCTCCAGCTGTTTTTGCATATTTGGTGCATTACAAACCAAGAAGAGTTTTGCAGTCTTGGCGCCGACCTTTTCGCCTAACTTAGAAAAACCAGTCCCGTACATATTTCCATCTTCCCGCCGTCTCGAATTCCCTCTGAATGTCCTCCTCTGCACAAATGCTTAGTCTCAGAATGCCAGAACTTCACTGTCGGCCTGCCCATCATAACATCTTCTCCGTTGCACCATTACTGTTAATCTGAAAATATAGAACAAAGACCCGCAAAGCAAAACACAATTTAAGCTGTGGCAAATGCTAGGGTACGTGATCAATCAGCGACGTTCAGAGCTGCAAATCACACCCTGATAATAAGTGCTAGCTCTGGAGCAGGGACTTTTTTGGGGGCAGGGGCGGGGTTGCAGGCACCATGGCCCAAGAACTAAATTAAGACCCTTCTTCCTCCAGTCAATGGTGCAAGTAAAGTTCCTGAGTTAAAAAAAATGAAAGTTTCTGGTCTCCCGAGAAAGTTTTACTTTCCGCAAGTGTGGTACTTTAAGGGCTCGGCAACGTTTTACCTCACTGCCATGTTGACCACAACATAACCATAATTACAGCCAGAAAATACAAGAATGAACACAAATCTGAGGAGCTAAAGCTGCAGTAATCAATATTTTTTATATATCGACAACGGATCACATGCATGTAACGCGAAGGGTGATGAACCTACAGGGAATTAACAACCAACTCTGCAGTTCTTTAAAGCAGGCAGCTCTTTATGGTGAAAAAGCTTTGATGACCTCACTGTACAGTATCTGCCCAGCGCCAAACCGGAGACAAAGTTAGCAACTCTAGCTGGAGGAGAAACATTAAGCAGCTAAAGAGTTTGTAGAGACCAAAACAGAGCATAAAGGACAGTGAGTATTGGACTCCGAATGAACGCCAACGCTGCTCTGTCTGCTGGATGGGTGGATAAGCAAACGTTTGATAACACTATTGTTTATAAGGTGGTAATATTTTCGAAAAAAAATCAGTCAATGCAGATTTAAGGGATATTTAAGCAACCAGACTACTGATATTGCAGGCAGGACATTCTGTGATGCACATGAATGTGAATGCTAGCTTTTAAGCAGTTTTCAAGGTGAGCTTGTCCCAGAGTGTTTTGTCCATGTAAAGTATCAGAGGAATTTTAAAGCTTTCCGAGGTCAGAGTGTGACTCCTGTTTTCATAACGCTACACTTTCAGTTACTGTGAGCGCTGCGGGAGTCTTGTTGCCCTTTAAAACTGTGTCGTCGTCCTGTTCCGTTATCAGTATGCACAGTCCTGCAGGCAGCGATTAAGCCGGCACTGAGCCACCAAGCAGGTCACCGGGTCCTTGTCTCATATCGCCCTTTTTTTTTTTTTTAATGACTTTTAACTTCCTCAGTGGCAAGCATTTAAACACGTGACTTCACCAGCAGCCAATCATAACGTCTGTAACGACACTAATACAGGTTTATAATTTTCCTGATAAACTTTGGGTTAGTTAAAATGAACATGTAGTAAAACTTAAAGTTGATTTGTTACTTTCACTCCTTTGTTATCTGACTTAATATGGTGTATTTTAAGCTATTGAAGTTTTTTTATACTGTTAAAAGCTTGATTTTCAAATGTAAAACGCCTTGTAACTTTTGTTCTTATATGTGCTGAATAAATGAATTTACATTATCACTTTTACATGCATTTAATACATACTTTGTACTAGAGCTAGATACTAGAGCTCAGGTTTTTGTGAATACAGGAAGCTTCCCTTCATAACCGCTATAACCTTGATATGTATACTAGCAAAAAGTGAAGACTGTGCAAAATTAACTCAACCCAACGGGGTATTTTGACATCGGATTAAAGTAAGTAAGAAAGTAAGTTTGATATGAATTGTTTAAAGAACAACCTGGAGTCACTGGCGATAAGAATATTGAACTCAGCAGCGATGTAACCTGTATTGATAAACAAGCACTTTGACATTTGCTCTCTGAAACACAGATAATAATGCATTTTGTATGATTTATTTAAATTGGAAAAAAAATGAAGAAAAAGAAACTGATTAGTTAGCATAAGCAACTGTCGAAAAACTAAACTCAAACTGCACTCACAGGAAATCCAAAGGCAGCCACTTTACAAAAAAATAAAATGTATTTAATCAAATACATCAATACAAAAAAAAAAAAAAGGTTCATATCGTCAGTGAGCTAACATGCTACCTGTGGGAGGTGTAGGAAAAGTACTGCAGCAGTCGGTATCTTATCTGAACGAAGTGTAAATGCAAAGCCCGTTCTGCGCCTGCAAACAGACAGGGTGAGAGCAAATATGCTGCATGAACACAGGCCGTTATCTGTGATTCTTTTTAACAGTGAGACCCTGTAAAGAGGTAATCGCACTCCTGCAGAGGTGACAGTGTGGAGGCACCGCCAGGGAATATAAAATGACATCATGGTCTGAAGCCAGAAAAAAAACAAGGAAGGAAACTAAAACGGATTACATTACTGTGACATTTTCCCCAAAGTGAGGCCTTCGCAGTGCTTGGTTTTGTCCAGCCAACAGTCCAAGCCTCAACATTATTAACATTTCTAGGTTTTTTTATACGTGCAAAAATCTACATTTGTAAAGTAAGAAGTGACGACAGCTGTCAAATGAATGTAGTGCAGTAAAAAAAATACAATATTTGTCTCTGAGATGCAGTGGCGTGGAAGTATGAAGTGGCATGAACAGAAAACACTCAAGTGAAGTACAAGCACCTCAGATTTGTACTTAAGTACAGTACTTGAGTAAATGCACTTAGTTACATTACACCACTGCATTACAGGAAAGTCCTGCAGTGGAGGGTTATGCGCTGATGGGCTTATTATTACATAAACATCTTGCTTTAAGAAGGAGAGCGCCTTCATCATCAGGTTTACAAGCATGTTACTAAAAATGCGCTGGGAATATTTAATCTCCTGCCTTCTGTAAATCCTCTGTCCGTGTTTTTTGCACAACACCGGATCCATTTTCAGAGCTGCAGAAACCGTAACAAAGACTCCGCTGACGGGCCGGTGACGTCAGAGCGAGGCAGAACAAAGCCTCGCCTCGGACCTCTGAGAAATCACCACTTGATAAACACACATCAGGCCGCAAAGGCAGCCAGGGACACAAAGACTTACAGTACCGCCCCACACACTCAGACGGACTCGTGCACTCATCGGCAGGCGTGGACACTTCCTGTCTGCGGCTTCGAGTTCTCTTACAGGAGAATCTCCACCAGGGGAGATGAAGGCCTTCTCCTACAAGCACCTCACGTGTCCATAAAAGGCAACGACAAATGTATAACTGTATTTGTGATATGACTTCTTTTTAACTTCCTCCGTGGCAAACAACACTATATGTAGCCTCCGGTGGTGGGATGAAACCAAGGACATTCACTTAATACCTAAGCACAATTTTGAGTATTTCCATTTTATGCTACTTTATACTGCTACTTCACTCCATCTCAGAGGGGAACATTGTACTTTTCGCTCCACTACATTTATTTGATAACTTTAGTTACTTTGCAAATTCAGACTAATACAAAATATAATCAACTAATAAATGATGATGTATTTTTCATGGATTAAACTAGCCAGCAGTATATAACGTACTTAAAATCAGCTCCAACTTTACCAGCTGCAACATTAAAGTGATGTACACATTAATGCAATGATACAATTTTTTTTTGTTTTCCTGAAATGGGTCGTTCTGCGCAATGAGTACTTTAAGTATATTTTGATGCTGTACTTTTACTTTAGTAAAGTTTTGAATGCAGGACCTTCACTTGTAACAGAGCATTTTATACACATTGGTATTTTCTACTTTTACTTAATTAAAAGTACTTTTAAAAGAGTACTTCATCCACCCCTGGTAGCCTGCTCTTCAGCAGATTTATTCTCCACCTGATTCGGCATCGGCATGTAATAACTACAGTTAAAATGAGTATTAAAGGATAAATCTGGTGATATTCTGTATTTTTCTTGTTGTCCCCACATCAACAATGAATTGATCCTACTAACAAGTACTGTGTGTGCGTCACAGCCTGATGGGTCTTCTTCCTCTGCGCCACAGAGCTCCATTGTTGTCCAGAAACTATTAAAAACATCAGTGAGCCTCACTGCTGCCCTGGGTGACATGGTGCTTCATTAACATGAACACACACTAGTTTATTTTGACTCAATCCCACACACACACACACACCGTCCTGCTGCCCCAAATGCTCTAGTGAGTATTTGGGGCAAGTGTGGATCAATCTGCTGCTGAAAATAGTCCCCAAAAAATGCAGTATTTCCTCCTGTTTGTTTGGTCAAAACTACAGTGACCAGCTGTAATGAAACTATACATGTTTGAGCCGTTTTTAAAGAAATACGCTTCTGGAGAGTTAGATGAGAAGATCGACACTGCCCTTATTGTACGATTAATATAAAGCTGCAGCAGCTGGTTAGCTTAGCTTAGCATAAAGCCTTAAAACGGGGGTGGGGGGGTGGGGGGCTGCTAGCCTGGCTCTGTCCAAAGTTAATAAAATATCTTAATATAACTAATTATTAAAGGTGGAATCTGGTTTGTTTATTTTGAACACAAACATAAATGTAAAGAAGACAAATCGCAGTTTACGTGCCGCTGGTTTGTAGCACCCAGAGATGCTCTTCACTTAAGTTCTGGGCGTTTTGGATTTTTACAACTGGCATCTGAACAAATCGATGCTTGTTCTTAAACATGTCACAGTCTTTTTTTTTTTTTTTTTTTTTTTTTTAAGTTTTTCTAGTGTGTTCCTCTTGAGCCAACTCCCCTCAAACATGAACAACAGCTTTCTTTTCCCAGACCGATAATGGTCCCCAGTGTTCCCACTGCTGAGTGCCCATTTTCAGCGGTGGACTCCTGCCAGCCGGTTCTTCCATTGAATGAAGACGAGCGGAGATGCCCGGCTCTCTCCGAGCCACTGTACTGAAACGCTGATTAACCCTCCATTGTTGTCCTAGGCAGAGGGCGACCCCACACCTCGGCGATGAAGACGATTGGCCGGTATCCAAACTGTGTTGCAGGAATGTTGGTGGAGGTGTCACAGCCAGACGAGAGCGCTGCTGTGTTTTAATGAGCCGGGTTCCCAGGGTAACAATAACTGCCCCTCACAGCTCCGTGAGAATTATATCCTGTAATTCCAGTTTTAATTTAACAGGCTATTTGTTGGCTACATCCTCAAACCCTTTTTTACCGTTTCCTTATTTCTATTTATAACGCTGCCCTCTGAGTCATGTTTGACTGAAATAAACCATATAAACCAAACTTACATTTGGAGATCAGGTGGCCTCTCCCGACCCTAATGTGATGAAAAAAATAATTCGTAGCCTAATCAAGCCATTTTGGAAATACAATAACCGTTGGATACTGCATCAACAATAAGGCTTTACATTGATTGATTACAAGAGTCTACAGCTTCTATGAGGCTGTACTTAGAGCTAAATGCTAACATCAGCATGCTAACGTGCGCACAGTGACAACGCTAACATGCTGATGTCTAGCATGTATAACGTTTACCATGTCACCACCTCAGTTTGGCATGTTAGCAAGCTAGCTTTTGCTAATTAGCGACAAACACAAAAGGGCAGCCGAGGCTGGAATGCCATTAGTTCTACAGGTATTTGGTCCTAAACCAAAGTACTGGACAAATGAAAAATTGTGACCTGATGGTGGCGTGATCATGCGATCACCAAACAGTCAGCCGGACTCATCCCCTGGGGAACATGAATGTCTGTACAAACGCTCATGGCAGTCCATTTAACAGGTGAGATGTTTCAGTCTGGAACAAAGTGGCGGCGCGACAAGCAGACGTCGCCATTCATCGAGGCACGCTGCTAACGACGCTTCTTCTTCTTTTCCTTTGGGCTGCTCCCTTTCAGGGGTCGCCACAGCGAATCATGTGCCTCCATCTAACCCTGTCCTCTGCATCCTCTTCACTCACACCAATTAACTTCATGTCCTCTCTCACTACGTCCATAAATCTCCTCTTTGGTCTTCCTCTAGACCTCCTGCCTGGCAGCTCCAACCTCAGCATCCTTCTACCAATACATTCACAGTCTCTCCTCTGAACGTGTCCAAACCACCTCAATCTGGCCTCTCTGGCTTTATCTCCGAAACATCTAACATGAGCTGTCCCTCTGATGTACTCGTTCCTGATCCTGTCCGTCCTCGTCACTCCCAAAGAGAACCTCAACATCTTAAGCTCTGCCACCTCCAGCTCTGCCTCTTGTCCTTTGTTCAGTGCCACTGTCTCTAAGCTGTACAACATCGCTGGTCTCACCACCGTCTTGAACACCTTTCCTTTCATTCTTGCTGATACTCTTTTATCACACAACACACCTGACACTTTTCTCCACCCGTTCCAACCTGCTTGCACTCGCCTCTTCACCTCTTTTCCACAGTCTCCATTGCTCTGAACCGTTGACCCTAAGTACTTAAAGTCCTGCACCTTCTTCACCTCTGCTCCCTGTAACCTCACCGTTCCACCTGGGTCCCTCTCATTGACACACATGTATTCTGTCGTACTGCGGCTAAGCTTCATTCCTCTGTTTTCCAGAGCAGACCTCCATCTCTCTTGATTCTCCTCCACCTGCTCCCTGCTCTCACTACAAATCACAATGTCATCCGCAAACATCATAGTCCATGGAGATTCCTGTCTAACCTCATCTGTCAGCCTGTCCATCACCAGAGCAAACAAGAAGGGGCTCAGAGCCGATCCTTGATGCAGACCCACGCTAAAAATGTCAAACAGTTGCTGCTTTCTCGGTTTTATATAAATTGCAAACTGAATATATTTGGGGTTTGAACTGGTGGATGGACAAAACAGCACATTTGAAAACGTCCCCTTGGGCCCTGGGACATTGTGAAGGCCGCGTTTCAGTCATTTCTTTGTAGATATTTCGCAGATTGAAGCTTTAATCAATTCATGGGAAAAGAAAGAGAAAACTAATCATCAGCTGCAGCCTTATTGATGAAGACTTTCTGAGATGGAAAGTAAATAAATTATTAATTTATTAATGTGCTCGTAGAAAAGCACTCTTGTAATTTCATCTTTACAGTACTTTTATAATGGTCTTGCTATGCAGCACAGCGGCATCTTTTGTGTTACCCTGGCAGGGCGAAGCAGCGGCGGCTTTCCATCCCGAAACTGATCAATAGTAATTCCAACAACTGGAACAGATTCAACGAAGCCTGTCATCAATATTTCATGCAGTAATTAGACGACAGGGGAGGCCTGTGGCTTTGAATACTCTGCAGAATGGAAACATTTGTCCTTCACTGACCGCCACTGTGAGAGAAACTGGGTCACAGTTTACTGCTGGATCCTCGAATGAAAAGACGAACCGCATGTTTCTGTCAAGACTGCGCTGCAGAGAAAGCCTGCTTCCCTTCCCTCGCTGTATTATCATCATGCTTCCCGTTCACACACTGCGAACGGCAATTTGTTGCTTTTGCATATCGTCCTGAGTCACCAGATCCAGAGAGTCCACCTACAGCAGGTCAAAGTGTCATGTCCGTCACTTTGATTTTTAATGTTGTCTTGAAAGGTTTCTGGGGAGCTTTATATTCTGACATTATGACAAAAAGCATTTCATTCAGTCTTATCATCATACTTTTTGAACACCGGACAATTACAGTTATATCGTCGCCCTTTTTTTTGAAGGTGCAGTCGGACAGGCAGCCGGATGTATGTGCATTTTCCCGTTGATAGGGAGTGATTAAAAAGTCACAAGTTATGTTTTTATTGCTACTGTTTACGTCAAGCTAATTGTATTTATATAGCCCAATATCACAAATTTGCCTCAAGGGGGTTTTTATAATCTGCGCAGCACAGGACATCCTCTGTCTGAAAAACTCATCACGCTTGTAAAAGAGGGCTCTTGTTCCCCAGTGTGTTTAACCCACGTGTAAATAAAGCGTATATACTGTATAACTTCAGCAGGAGTCCAGTTCTCTACAGATGTGCCCCGGAGTTCAGACTGCTTTGTGCACTAACCCCTGTCTGCTAAAGTGTCCTTGAGCAACAATCCCTGGCAGGTCCGGTGACCTCTGACCTCTGACCGTGGAGGTCAGGAGAAAAGCGAATCAATAAAGTATCTGCTGATGATGTTGTTGCTGGGACCCTTTTAATCTTCTTACTGACATACATACCTGGCCCACTCACGACTTTCAGAATCATTGGGCTCACTTTAACTTCGATGATTGATCCAATTAAGTCTGTTCTGTGGCCATTTTGACAGACAGCGCGGTGGAGACTTGTGTCAGAGGCAGAGCGTTACTCGAACAGACGAGCGGCAACACAGCTTTTCTCCCCAGAGTCTCTTTTCAGCGTCTCATCTTCCCCTCCCTTCTCTTTCAGTCCCACCAGGATTACAGGGTTAAAACAAAACTGCAGATCGGAGATCTGTGGACTCCCTGCGACTGTGCTGTCCTCTGCTGATCACGCGGTTAAATAAAAGCAGAAATGCGGCATGGGGCTGGCGTATGCACACGTGAGCCCTTGATAATAAAAAAGAAAATGAAACTGGAATATTGCTCATTTTACAGAAAAGAATGACCGACATTTAAGCATTTCAAACAAAACTCAAAGAGATCAGAGACTTCTTGTGTCTGATGCATTTTATCTCCCAGCAAACCACTCAGTCGCCATTTAATTCTATTAGCAGCCCCCTTACAACCATCTAACCTAAGTGGGATCTCCTTTCCGTGAACCATTAGCTCAATTACTGAAAAACTATCTATTTTGGTCACGAAAACGACTCCGAGTCGACCTCTTGTCTCCAGTTTTGAAGCATTTTCTCCCTCCCAACCACTTTATCTCCTTTAATTCAGTTTCCCCTTTAACATAAATCCATCGAACCTCAGCGCCCTCTCCTCTCCGTGAACCTTTAGCTCAGCAAACGACAAAACCTGCAACGTTTTTAATCTCGAAAACGACTCTTAAGGCGGCTTCTTGTGTCCAGTTTCTGTCCTCATCCATCCTCATTAAAGCCCAAACATCACAGAGGAGGCCGGACATGCCCTCTCGCCTCGCTGCGACCTCGTCTCGTGCACGCTCCCCGGGAGCGCTGCTTTTCGGGCCTGAATATTTGCCGAGTATCGGCTCAGGAGGGCAGAAGACAAGCTGATTAAGCGGCAGGATTTCCAGCAGCTCAGAGAAGCTATTCCAGGCCTTGGACGGGCAGATTAGACCCTCCGGAGCTGCCGGCTGCTATTGGTGTGTGGGTGGTCTGCTCAATTACATGACTCTGTTTTTTGGAAGCTGACCAGTGAAGCTAGTATTTATTTAATGGAGGGTTAAATAACATACTCATTAGCCTCCTGGTGTAGCGTAGAGTAGTCTATTGTATGCTTTACATTTTTGCTGACCATTTTCAAATGCATGCCACACAGTTTGTGATTATTGGATGTATTTTTCCTGCTGTTCCAGGCATCGATTTGTTTCCATGTATTTCAATATGGTAGAAAAAAATCAATCAACAGTCTTGAAACTTGCATGAGTTCGTTACCCATCGCAATGAATATCACATTTGCTTTGCTTTTAGTCAATATTGCGTGGTAGAGCAGCCTACATGCGGACTCATTTGAAAGGTCTGCACTGCATTAACTCAACAGGAATGCCATTTTGACAAATCGATGCGGACCTGATCACTGCGATCGACTGCACAACTCAAGAGTTTCGGGAAAAGCTCATTTCTGTACAATACGGAAATTAATGGAAACCACTGGTATTCAGATCTTTTACTTAAGTCAAAGTAGCAATACCACAGTGTCTAAGGAATCTGTTACATGTAAAAGTAATTGATTCAAGTATTAGCATCATAATATACTTAAAGTACATAAAGCAGAAGTACTCATGTTTTTTGCTTTTACAGTACATGCCTTTTACATATAAATGAACAGTTCCCACGACACTGATTAAGCCAGGCAAATCTCTCTGTATTTTGCAGTATACGGAGTTTTTAAATCTGGTGTCTGCGGCGACATTCGGCCAGCAAAGATTGGGTCGCCAGAGCTCAAAAGGGGGGAGCAATCCCCAGCCACGTAGAGAGCTCTGTCATCAGCCACTGCTGTAAATTAAAAAAAAAAACAATATAAAAAGGTGGTTTGTTATTGAGCATGGTTTATTGTTTTTATTATTGTTTTTTTATTATTATAGTTTGTGTTCGTAATCTTTGGCGACGATGTATTGTATGCAGTCATCCCAATAAAGCCGCTTGAACTGAAACGGACCGGAGTGGACGTAACTCTCTCTCTACATGGCTCTGGAACAACCGCAGGCTACAGCAACTGGGAGTAAAACCTCAGAAGAGTCCAACAAACGTTTCTGATGCTCCGGAGAAAGAGAGTCTCAGAGGAAGCATTACAGTAGATAAGGAAAGCGATCGACAGCAAATAACAAAATGTCCCTCTTTAGTGCAGTGGAGTAAAAGTACCACAAAATTGTGCTTAAGTACTTGAGTAAGTGTACTTAGTTACTTTACACCACTGATGGAAACATATAGCTGCCTGGAATAGTAGAAGTACATTTAAATTTATAAAAAACTTTGAATGATAGACTAGCTATCGTCTAACGACGATTTCGATTTTGATCAATGCCTTCAATTTGTTGTCAGGCGAAAGCCGGTGGATTCCTAGATTGCTAATCTGACTGTAAACAATGACTGCCGCACTGAAGAGGAAGTCTTGGCCCGGATATCCGTTATCCACGGGTTTGGGAGTTTAAAGCTCTGATAACCTAATTAAGTGTTACATGTCATAAATGTTTCAACTTTGTAAGAACGTGTCAGTTTGATATGTGAACTGGCTCTAAATATTACATTATTCAGCTGCTATTCAGTTGAAAAGACTCATCAATTAGAGATTTTTGAAATGTATCACTGATTTTAAACAGCTAGAAATTATTTAGGGAAGCATTGACAAAGCAGCATTAGTAAAAACATTTTTGCCACTTGAGGGCAGCAAAACAAGTTGTAAACACAACATTGACATATTATCACCTTATAAAGTTGAAATGTTAGCCAACAGTTGCTTATTTACACATCCAGCAGTTCCCGAGCAATATTATTGTTAATTTGAAGTCATGTTTGTGTCCATCTGATAAATGGTAGTCCAGTATTCACTTTGCTTTTAGTCTCTACCAACTCCTAAGGGAAATATCTGGCTCTTTAGCTGCTAAATGCGCCTGTAAATCATTTCATTCATTGATAATATAAAAATACTGATTAGTGCGGTTTTAACCGGTCATTAAGCAAATTACCTCCAACTAACTGTATTACGTATGAAGAAATATTTGCTGTGTTAGGGCATGGATTGATTAAGTCGTTTTCTGACGAGGGAAAGAAAGGAAATGGAGGAGGGGGAAAAAAAACATGAAAATAAGGAGAACACACAGTCATTAACTTTCACAAACGGTAAGAGCTGTTAACATTTTCTCTCTCTTAACAACCAGATGATGAATCTGAAGACGCAAGGTTTAATCACAGCAACACCCAGCCCCTCGACAGGGAGCGTTACTCACTTCCTCCACCCACACACTCCCTGCTGGAATACAAACCAGAAAACTCAAGACACCCACACGGTCATTTCTCCAATCCAAAGGCTTCCCTGTTTCCACTGTTAATTTATGATCTGTGAACTTCCCTCTTTACGCCAAAAAAACTTCAACTAACACACCACTAACTGGTCTTACACTGTTTGGTTTTTACGTACACTTCTTGTTGATTTTGCGCCTTGTTGCCAATGAATGATAGTGATTATTGATTATAAAAACAGAACCTGAAGCTGGAAATCGGCTTCTCTCTCTCAGCCACTAGGTCAAACACACTCACATGCAACAAGCTGTCCAACACAGCAGACTAGAACAACCACAGTGCTTTTTATAACCCACTGTAAGCCCGGGATTATACCGTTAAACAGCCCGTAACGTCGCCAGTACACACCATCAGCCTCAACATGCAGCAGGAGGCTTTGACTAAGAACAGCAGCAGCAGTCAGGTGTTACAGCACTGAAAAATATAGCACTGAGTTAATGAGACGCGATCGGTTCAAATGTGTCACCTACTCACAAAATGTCAGAATGACTCAACTACTTTGCACATCGGCTTTCTCAAAATCTGGACAGTGAACATTAAGAAACACCGTGTTCCGGTAAAGCTTCGGAAAAGAAACCCGTCCTCAAAGATGAACGAGAACACCCAGACTCCAAATTAAATACAGCGGTAATGATTTTCCGGCGCTTGCCGGTGCACCGGACCTCTCCTCTCGGAGAGGGGAATGGGAAAGCTCAGCTGACACGTCGAAAGGTGGCGGTGACGGCAGTTTCACACAGACGACACAGCCATTTTTTCTTTCTTTCTGCTGAGCATCAGCAGAGGGAAGTTAACGGCAGGGAGACGCTCGCAAGTTCACAGGAACATCAAAACATGTCAAAGTAGAAAAAGAGATCAGAAAGGGTTCAGTTAAGTGTTTACATGTGTTGCAAAGACTTCAAATTGTCAGAGATCTTTGCTGTAATTGAATTAAAGGAGTTGGAAAATAGTTGGTTAACGTTTTTGCTTTTAGGGCGGTTTTGGCAAATTCTAAAATATATATTTTTATGTCGAGTGGAGACGGTTTTCGTAGCCTGTTTATATCGTCTGTATTTACTGTTAAAGATTGTTTCTTTGCTCCTGTTTTGGCCAGGTATGCCTCGAAAAAGGAATGTTGAGCTCATGGAGACTTTTACCTGGTTAAACACAAAGGAACAATAAGGAAAAGGCTTTAATTTAAAAGGAAGAGTTTGACATTGTGGGAATATGGCTTATCGGTCTTCTGGACAAGAGTTGGAGGAGAAAATAGATGCCACTCTCATGTCTGTACGTTCAATATGAAGCCAGCCGCCACTTAGCTTTGCATAGAGACTGGAAATGGGGGAAACAGCTAGCCTGGCTCTGTCCAAAGGTTACAAAATCCGCCTACCAATAGCTCTAAAGCTCACTATTTAACATGTTATAGCTTGTTTGTTTAATCGGTGCAAAAACCTGTGTACAAAACAGCGAGTTGTGGTTTTATAAAGGGGGTTAACTACGTCACTGCCCCCGGGCCAAGAAACAGCCCGTAACCACTAAGCTAACCCGGCTGTAGCTTGATATTTACCGTACAGACAGAGAGGTATCAATCTCAACATCTAACTCTTGGCAAGAAAGCAAATGTGTGTGTTTCGAACCATTATAACTAAGGAGTTTTAACATTGATGATGTTTTTACCTGGTGAAAGAAATAAAAATGATGAAAGGAGGACTTCAACATATTAGTTTGTTCTTCGTTTGCTCGGCTGTCGTGTAGATGGATTTCATCCTTTGAACTTTTAGGTCTTCTCGTCGGTGTTGGCTTAGAAAGCTTTAAAATAAAATAAATAAATGAAGCTAGCAGGTGGACCTTGAGTTGGGATCGTTTTGTTGAACGACTATTTCCAAATTCAAGAATCAACTTTCACGCTTAATTTTTAAGCCAACGAGAAGTTCTAAAAGTGCGCTGTGGATGAAGTAACGGCTACTGAGCGTGACTGTCAAAAGATCCATCTCCATGACAACTGAGCATTCGCTGATGAAGGCTGCGATTTGGCTGAAAGCTCAGGAAAAGGCATTTGAGACTCGTTTTCGTACATACACGTATAAATAAAGGGCACTAAACAAAACCTAATCTCTCGGTTAAGAAGTAATTTGCCGTATTTTGCATTTTCACAAACACTCATTGTTGAAAGATCTGGCTGGTGATCAATGTCTTGCTCAAAGGCACTTTAACCGGTCATATTAGCTCATGAAAGGTGGTACAACAAAACAAAGAAAAACAAGGTTCTTTTCACACATTTGTTGTATTTACTTGGATACAAAAGTGAAAAAAAAAAAAAAAAAAAAAAAAGTCTTCCCCCCAACAAATGAAAACATTGATTAAAAGTGATTTTTATAAAAGGGGAGGCCTCTTATCAGTTATGATCCAAAAAGCTAAAACGTATATTCTTTTCAAATTAAATCACCGGTGACTTGATTTTCACCCTTGCTTGATGCAAGCAACAAACCGGTGCCAAGACACAGGAGCTCAAAATTATGTAACACAAGAGTGTAAATCCTCTTGGTGCTGCAGTGCCAACCGGGACCTGGAGGAACCTGGTATCCCCGCTGGATTATCCAAGTCTTATTAATCTACATGAAAAATACACGGGAGCGAGGCAAAGAGTACAAATTAGAAACCTGCTCCTATTTACTGGTGGTGCAAAGAAAGAAAGAAAAATCACTCGGAGCTTTAGGTTCTTGGTTTGGTAGCGAAGGTGAGGTACCCTGTGTGACCTGGTATTTCTCTTGGCGGCGTGGTGGTCTTCATGGAGATGCAGGCCTGGTTTGGAGCAGAGGTGGGAGGCGCTTTCTCTGCGGCGGCGGGCTGAGTCTGGGCGGAGGGGTCGGGGCCGAAGTCGGGCAGCGGCAGGGAGACGGTCCGCACGTCGTGGACTCTCAGCAGGACCTCCACGGTGCTGATCTCCTCAAAGCCCTGATCCGCCAGAGCCTCGCACGTCCTCTGGACCTGCTCGATACATGGAGAGAACGAACACACCCGACCTCCTGGGGGGGGGGGTGGGGGAGAGAGAACAGTTGTTAACGTCTTGATCCCCCATAATAATAAAGGCCACTCCGTAAGAAATATGCCATGCTAGTGACGTGGCTGTGTGTCTGTCCACCACTCTGGTCCAGAATGAAATATCTCAACAACTAATGGATGGATTGCCATGACGTTTTGTGCAGACATTCATGGTCTCCAGTGGCTGAATCATACAGACGCTGGTGATCCTCTGGCTTGTCCTCCCTCTAGCGTCACCGTGAGGTTCACATTTGTGGTTTTGACTGTCTCAAAACGAAATGAGTGCACATTAAAATACAGTCACTGCGTTTTATTTTTCTTATCTTTATTCTTCGTGTTGCATCTTTCGTTGCTTTTATCATACACCTGGTTTTTTTTCTGAATTGTGTACATAGTTGGGCTCTTCACTTGTCTGTCAGAGTTTACTGTGTTTATGTTTCGTGTTTTTATGCTTCCTTGCTGCAGAAAGAACGTCCTGTTGCGGACAATAAAGTTATACGTCATCCAGAAGTCTAAAAAATGTCAACATTTCAGCCAAATGAATCCGTGTTAATCTAGATATCTGAACATCTTGTGCTTACTGGGAATTTTAAATTTAAAAGAGTCCATGCATCAGCAAATAATAGATTGAAACCCAACTAAGTAGCAACTCGAAACTCCTATGTCAGCTAATGCTAACATGCTGGCAGATTTTTGTCGAACTGCCTGCAGAGCAAAGTTCAACCATTGTCTCGGTATATTTTTAGGGTTAGTATAAAACCTTTCTGCAATTATTTAGCAATCCAACACTACCCCAACATACCCTTAAAATATCAATTAACCTAAACAGGTTATGTGAGATGTCCGGGAAAATGACAGAAACACTGATACTACCTGATGGCTCCAGCGTGTTAAAAAATGTCCACAACTGCTAATTTGCCTTACTTACGGCAAAATCTCAGGACGTCTATGCTGTCAAAATGTACAACAATCAGAAGCAATAACTTGGTCTTCTGGTTGTTCTCCACAATCACTGGGATGATCTGAGTGCATCTTCGATCTGAACCACAGTTAGGTGGAAGGGGAGAGGGAGTCACTAAACGTTGTAATTTACTCCTAAAGATCAAGGCAGATCCACTTAACCCGGGCTTATTAGAGAAGTGCTCAAGTCAATTCTATTCATATAGCCACATATCATAAATTTGCCTCAAGGAGCTTTACGATCTGCACAGCATGCGACACCCTCTGTCCTTAGACTCGGCGTCCTGGGAACAGAACGTGGGACTGTTTGTGAGATTAAACAGAAGGTTTATTAATAAGGATACTCAAAAAAAGGTCAAACAATTTGCCGTCCTTGCATGGATGTTATGGCCCAGACACAAAGAAAAAACAAAAAAAAAAAAAAAAAAGAGTTAGTAGGTGGTATTTTCATTGTTATCTCTGTGTCCTCTGAAATAAATATGCTTAAAAAAGTGCCATGGACAAAGATAAATAATCTAAACCAGATTTCTAAACTTAATATGTCCTCAGGAGAGATTTAGTCTCACTCTAGGGAAACCCATGATGCTACTATTAATAATTTGTTTTTCTTACGTCCTAACACACTAAGCAAATTTTGTTTTCTTTAACAAAGGAGGCCTGAGGCCTGTTGGGCTCCAGGCTGGAGTTTGAGGATCATCACGGGATTAGCCGGCGCTCTAATAAACAGCGATCACCTACCGGCTCCGGCCTCTCGTCTCTAAATGAATCCCCGCTGTGATCGCAGCGGGAGGCCGCAGCAACGAGCCAAGACAACTTTCACCGGGCTGACCTGAAGAGTGAAGAATGTGACTCTGACCAGTACAGCTGGGGAGGGGGGGCTTCGGAGTTAACGCAACAAGTTGAGTTTCTACATGTATATAATATATATATATATATATATATTTTTTTACTCTTAAATCCTAACTGCTGGTGAAAAGGAGTTGTCTTGGGGTGGATTTTGCAGTTCAAGATGTTATTTATGTGTTGACGCATGATCGCAAGGCCCTTTCAGGCAAATTTGTGAATTTGATATATATAAATCAAATTAGTAAGTATTTTAATGGGTTTTCTTTCTCCAATACAGTATATGCATGATTTCAAACTTATCGTGAGTTTGGTCTTGTGTGTGTGTGTGTGTGTGTGTGCGTTGCTAATAATTTTTGTACACATTTATGACCATATGCTCAGGGCCCTCTCGTGTTTGCAGTGATTCACGATTTGTGAAAAACCTATTTTATTGACTGAAGCTTAGATTTGCGTCTTTTCAGCAGCATTCGCCATTTCACGGTATTGCGTTACGACACAGCAACAGGCCTTTCTGGCAATCGGCTAGGCTAAAATCAAAGCTTACCCGGTCTGTTGCGGGCAACATTTTGGCCTTTGTCGTGGCTCAAAAACCGAAATCCCTGGGTAACGATTAGGCAGGATATGAAATAAATCCCCATTTTTGTTATCGTCGCCACCATCTTGACTATAAGGGAGCTGGGAGGGACAAATGAGTGACAGTTAACTCTTCTTTGTTTGGGAGGGGATAATGGTTTTTTTTATTTTATTTTGTGTGATTTGTGACAAAAAAATATTCTAAATGAATAACAATCTTCTAAATAATAAAGTTTAAATTCAGAAGTTTGGACTTTTTGTTTCCATATTAAGGTTATACAGTCAGTCGAACGCAGGACACTCAGTTACAATACCAAGAGCGCACTCTTCTACATTTACATTTATTCACTTAGACGCTTTTATCCAAAGCGACTTAGATATGAGGAAGACAATGGAAGCAATATAACAACACAAGGTAACAAAAAGCATAAGAGCCCAGCACAGTATACAAAGCTAAGGATAGGAAGGGGTTTTTTTCCTTCCTATCTGAAGGGCCGTCTCGAGCGCTCCTAGTTTCGACCCATTACTTATAGGTTTGATCCTTCAGTACATTTAATAGCAAATTCTTCAGTAGAATTTTGAGAACAAGACATCTGGAGTTGCATTCAGGCTTGAACTGATTAACCGCTGATCAATATATTAAAATCATTTTGCTTGTAGTCAACATGAAACCTCATTATCTCAATAAAATGTACTGAAACGTCTGCATGTGTGACACAAAAAAGGCAATTTATAATTTTGGCCGGTAACAAAATACGCTTGGCCGGTGGATTTTTTTCCAATCACCAGTCCCGTTGGCCGGTTGGTCAAAACGTTAATTTGGGACTCTGGTCCAGGGGGTCACAGAACACATCTGTGCTGCAATCTGCCTATTTAATCTCACTTCACATTTCAGAGAGGACTAATCCGCACTCTGCATTAATAATGGGGACACAAACCGATGCCTGATGGGAGACAACACGTGTCTGAGATTCAACCTTCAAATCCTAAAGTCGACAACGTGTAGTGCCGAGTTACTCAATGAAATAAAGAACAAGTCTGCAGAGGGCAGCGTTGTTGAAGAGTCCATTGTGTCTGATAAACATTACAGGAGACTTCGGGATGTTTCAGATAGCAGTCGTTCCTTCAGCTAACAGGACTAGTGTTCTCCCTCGAGACGGCCATAAACAACAAGTCTATGGTCTCCTAGCAACCAGGATGAACACACAAGAAGGGGTCGAGTTGATGATTGTACAAGGGTGTCTCAAGGAGTTGGGGGAGGGGGTTAGGTCTTTCAGGATCCAGGATCCTTCTGAGAAAGTAGCTAAATACAGGGCCGGGCTGCAGGCCAAAACATGAGAAGAATTACAACTTGGAGGGGGGGGGGGGGAAAGAAGAAATATTTCACTGCCTCTTGTCTTACACTCTGCAGTAAACCAGCTCTCAGCAACATCTTCCTGAGCATGAGAAAAGATCTGGAGTCAGTCCGGAGCGATGTGCAGAAAGATGAACAACGAGGTGATGAATTTTGGCCGTGGGTGATGCGTCTCAACTTTTGAAAAGAAAATACTTTTGTTTTATTTGTTTTTGTACGAACATAGAACAGATGAGAAACAGGTACAGTTCATAACGCATATCAAATAGTTCAGACAAAGAAAATACAAAAAAAAATTGTTAAAAGGATAGATGATTATCATTTTCTCCACTGAAGGAATAGAGTGGATTATGTTGATAAGAAGGGTTAATGGTTGTACTTGCGGCCATGTGTCACTTTTACGGAGACCTTTAGGAATATTAATTAAAATCTAAAAGAGAAATTCAGATTTCAGGTCCAGAATCTCTGAGACTAAATGGCATTCTCTATCTTTTAGCCTTTGGTTGAAGCATTTTTTGGAGAGTTGGGGCTCAGCTTGGCTCTGGCTCTCCGGAGAAAACATCCATGCTGTGCAGTGGGAAGTAAATCAAGTCTTTCCTTATGGAGCCACATTCAACAGCGCTCTCCCTGCAGCACAGCCCTGTATGGTCATGGGACTGCTTCGACAATGGCTATCTGTATCTGTGTGTGTGCATGTGAGGTCAACAGCTCATGAAAGGAATATGTGGCACCATAAAAGGGATTCAGAGAGGAGGAGGAGGAGAGAGACAGCAGCATCCTCGCTCCTCCTGCATTCCTCTTCATATTGGGGCTTACTTTTTAAAATCATGCTGCATTCATGTGCCTCAGGAATATGAGCATCTACTCAGGCTTTCAGACTCATCAACAACTGATCCTGCGCATCTTAACAGTGTTGATACCGTTCATTGGATGCATTTGAGTAAGAGGATTTCGGTGGTTGTGGTGGCAGCATGCGATATTGCTTTTTTTGTTCTTCCAACCACTGTGACACAAGTATTGACTTCTTCCACCAAACACTAATACACTGAGGTTAACTCACTCAGGTTAGCACGTGTGGTCCCAAATCCGATATACCCGATCGGTACTGGCACCGATATAGGCCTTTTTAGTGGATCGGTTACCAGCCATGATGCGGCAGATCCATTTCTTCATCAGTGTCATTAAATTTAGTGTTTCCACTATCAGTTACAGTCATTGGGACACGTCCGCGCCGACATGTGTTTTGAGTGCCACTGCAATCCCTGGCCTAATGGTAACTCATAAAAATTATCCAAATGAGTTCCACACAGTGAAGCATATAGACTTTATGTAGATTCGGTATTGGATCTGTACTTTGTTTCGGGAGAGAAAAGTTGGATTGGTGCATCCAAAGGGTAAAGGAAGAAAAGGCAGAAAAGAAAGGAGGAACACATGCGTTATATTACATTAGTGTTGGTAACTGGAACTTAAATAACAGTCATATTGCACATATTCTTTTCTTAGAATATTGTTTTTATAGTCTTTAATATCTTCTAGTCAATTTTATATTTTTAGATGTATTTGACCTACAGTATTTGCTTTATATATTTCTACTAAAGCAAATCCTTGTATGTGTAAACCTACTTGGCAATAAAGCTGATTCTGATTAATGCACATTTTTGCAAATCTTGGGTTGTTATTATTTTCGGATATTGCACATAATCTCCACACTTAATTACACATTATTTCGTTTTTTCGATTTCGTTTTAAACACTTTTTAGAAACAGATATATTTTGAATTATTTTTCATTGATTTAATTGTTAAGTTTCTACTTTTATGTTATATACTTCTAATTATTTATTTTTCACTTTCTCCATCTACCTGTTCCTGTTTCTGCCCTTGTGCTGCTGCAACACCTGAATTTCCCCTTTCGAGGATCAATAAAGGCTCTTCATATCTTAAAGTGAGCGGAAGAATTAAAGAATTAAATACAGATATTTAAAAAAAAAAAAACACTCTGAACATACAACTTGGTGCAAATTGTCCCTAAAATACCTGCAAATAACCCTCGACACTGAAAGGGAAGGTTGCTACGTGCTCTACATACATACATATCATATACACCTTGACTTTACTCCTAAACACTGTCCACCTGAGTGAGCTGCCACCTGCCCGGGCACGCTGCCGGCCCTGGTTGTCACAGACACCCCAACATGCTTTCTGCCTCAATGGCTGAGTTTATTCTGTGAGCAGGAAACAACAGAGTAACACACACACACACACACGGTCAGAGTTAATGAGAGCCGCGTTGGCGACGATCGATGGTCGTCCTGGGAGTGCAGAGTGAGGCGACACGACGGGGTATTCACTGGCTGGTATTTTAAAATGTGCTCAGTCACAGTCATGTTCCTGCTGTGCCAAACGAGTCACATGAAAGTCAACATCAGGGGATGGTGACTGAGGCCAAGCCACATATACAGTATGTGTGCACATATTTTAATATGATGTACACTTCAGTCAGTCATTCATTTTCCCAGGTTAGGTTTGGCTTTATTTAATGTGAGTGTTGAGCCTAAAATGGGAAATTTATTGTAAACAAGAGTTTGGGGTTAATTAGACAGTTTACAGTCAAAGTACTAAAGGCCATGTGCTGAATTTCAGCATTTAGATGTACCACAGTCCACTAAACTACCAGTGCTGGTTATTATCCCAGTGATGTTTCTATGTGAAACAACAAGTGGATACAACATCAGAAACTGTCAAATGTTTCTCAGGATGGGCTGAAAATGTTGTCAAATTTTGTAAAACTGCTGATGAATGTAAGACCTATTGCCTAACTGATGATGAAATAATAACAGCGACTAACAACGGGAAACTTTCATTCGCAACATTTTGAATCACTAGGATGACATAATTTGTTTGAAAAACGTTACACCCCGTATGAGAAACTGGAACCAGGGACTTGCTGCTTTCCATCCGTATAAATGTAAATGAAATATCTTTGGAGTTTGGACTGACTGACAAAACAAGATATTTGAAGTAGGCCTGCAACTAACTTACTTATTATTTTGATTACTGATTATATTTTCATTGTTGACCAACCTGCATATTATTTTGTTATTCATCAATGAATTGATCAGTAAGATTTAAGGAAATAGTGAAAAATACCTTTCACAGTTTACTAAATCCCAAGGTGATATGCTGCCTCCGCTTTTGCCTCTTTCTTATGAGGTACATTATTAAGACCTCCTCCATCGTCGCCGTGTTTGTTGTTGTCAGAAACTCTTGACTCTGAACTGCCCTCTAATGGACGTATTGCTCAACACCCGTGCCAACGTGAAGGACGCATGGAAGTATGCAGGCAGCGACGGTTACGTCGTTTGGAATGGACATATCCATTTTCGAACGTAAAGGGAGCACGAATGAGGAATAACTGTGCTGATTGGCCGTCTGGGCCGCCTATACATTTAGTGACTGTAAAAATATGAACCCTGTACGATGCAATGAAATCCAGTACAAAAGTCCTGAAATGAATACTGTTTTAGAAGTATGCTTTGTTGACGAGGTGTGGATTCAGTTCTGTGGCAAAGTCTGAGGTTGTGTTTTTTTCTTTTAGTAAGCACGATTTCTCTGAAACTACATGACAGATTTCAATGAAATCTGGTGGAAAGTAATCCAGGCGTGGCCAGTTTGCAGCTATGTAAATTGTAACCACACTATTAGTGGTTCCATTACATGTAAAACTCATTTTGATGGTTGTTAAATTTTGAAGCAATTATATGATCTGGGATGCTATCAGCGTGAGCATACCTTGTTTCTTCATAGCAGTCTTGGCGTGTCTCACTGCCTCCCAGGGGTTGGGGATGTCCAGGAAGACGGCGTCTGCCACCCCGGTCACTCCGAACCCGTCCTTGCACACGTCCTGGTTCCTGACGGTGACCAGATGATCCACGCGGTGCTCCTTGAACTCCTCCGCCGCCTTCTCCGCCCGCTGCTGGTGGAACTCCACCGTATGCAGGTGGCCAGTGGGGGCGACGGTGCGCAGGATGGCGTGGGAGAGGGAGCCGCTGCCTGTCCCTACGACACAAGACACCACGGGGGGGGGGTTGAGAGCAGCAGGGACTTTGATGCTGTAGAGACTTTGAAAATCTTAAAAATAAATGTCTTTTTGTGGCCTTAAATCTATCAAAGAACCTGGTGATGGACAGTTTCACAAAGACCCACTGAAAGTCACAGTTTGTGTTAACTAACCAACTAATGATGTTAAAGACTTCCCTCTATCCAGAGACCGTCTACACAAAGAGCTCACAGCTGTTACTACAACACACACCCACATTCTCTCCATCGCCACTCCGCCTGACAAGTGGATGCAACATTTCTGAGTGGGCTCATCTTTGCCCCGGAGTGCCCTGGTTGGCTGGTAATGCCCGCTAATGTGCAGTTTGTGAAATAGTGATGCGAGTGTTTGTGACTTTACGACAAGAAAAATAACACTGGTCATGTGACTGGCAGTTAAGGCGGGGTGGGGGCATCGAGAACACAGCTAGGAGGCCAGCAGATCCTCCGCCCCCCTCCTTCTTCTGGCATTACGTCACCGCCGCCTTTGTTCGGGTGGTGCGACAAAGAGGACAATGTTTACCCCACAGCAGCACTTTGATTTGCTAAAACCTCACACTGCTGAGCCGGATGCTCTGTGCCTGGAAACAACAGTAAATGGGAAAACTGCGGATGAATGCAGTAAAATGTAAGAATGAGGATACACAGATGTAAAAAAGGAGATGAAAAGTTAAAGGTGGATGAAAAAAAACAACAACTGTACTATACAAAACCACAATGGCAGAGAGACCGCTAATAACTCTCAGACAAGAATTACCTCATTAGTGATAACTTTTTTATCATTATGGGTGAAGGACTAACTCTGCTGATTCCCCATCCTAACTGGACTTCATGTGGATCAGTGACTATAATACAAACTAGGGCTGAAACAATTCCTCGAGTAACTCGAGTTACTCGAATTCAAAGAATCATTGAGGCAAGCTTCGTTTAGTCCATTTAATGACACACGGTCATGTTGCAGAAAGACAGTTTTTGTGTAAGGACTCTGAGTATGTGCAGATTGCGGTTATTTCCACGTGTCAGGTGGGTAAAGTAATAAAAGTAGCCTAACATTCCAAGACTTGCGGAATGAAACTTGATTTTAATAAAGCCGCGGAACTGGTGCACGGTGGCAGAGCGGTTAGAGCTCCTGCCTCCCAATGAGTGATGTTTGCTGTAGTAGCAGGAGAGTTGAGAGTATCGCTGACGGGAGCTGATGTGCTTCTCTGGGCAACTTCTCGTCCTCTCTGGCTGTTAGCTTCGCAGCAGCAACGGTAGAGACATTTTGCTTACCCGCAAGATAGCTAACACTAGTTACGTTACCTGCTGTGTCGTCGTTTGCTCTATATCATGGTATTTTGTCATGGTATTGGAATTGCCCAGAATCGCATACCCCACCTTTAGATGATTTAATTGACCAACTAACTGATTAATCAACAAATTGTTTCAGCATTAATCAACTCCTGCAGCGATAAAAAATTGGTGGAATTTCATCGATATGTGGCGCTACAGCAACCGGATTAATTTAAATGGCCATAAAATCCAAACCAACTAAACCATAAATTACAGCCTCACAATTTAACACTGCTATACAGGCTGAACACGTCGATCCTCATCTGTAAAGTCGAGTTTACTGTTGGGAGGAAATGGTTGTGCGGCTCCAGCAGAATTTTGTCAGAGTGATGGGTGAGTCCACAGCTCAACCGCTGCCTGAACTCGATCCGCATAAACAGACGACCAATCAGCACAGAACTCTGGACCTCAGGCTTCATGCCAGGGTGCTGACGGGTTCAGTTTCCATTCCGGTTATCCTGATGTACAGGAGGGAACATAGCAAAGTCCACCAGAAATACGCTCAACATCAGCAGTTGTGTGTAAAATCCTGTCGGAAATTTGTAAATGCTAAATGAAATGCGATTATAGAGCCCATATCTGTACCCCTTGTTCTAAATTTGGCGCTTTTATTCATCAGCAGAGGCCTCAAAGTACACAAATTGCATTTTCCACCCCAACGATTGAATCGGGGAAAGGGGCAAATTTGATGAAAAGGGATCTGGTGTTGTGAGTGGTTCTGTAACTAGAGCCAAATATAGTGAGAACATGAGACAGGACAGTCCTAAAGCCAAACAACGACTCTCTGCTAAACCACAACTGCTTATCATCGGTTTGCGCTCCCAGGCTTCAACACAGTTTAGTTCAGGTTAGGGAAGTGCCGAAACATTCCTCAGTATTGGTTATAGGTTCGATATGAGCCTAAAACAGAAACTACAATATGATTTGAATGACTTAGCGAAGAAGGAACACATGATAACAGTTGCCTGAAATCATCGGGTCAGCTGTGTGGAGATATTTTTACACAGAAAAAAAACAAAAAAAAAACAGTGCAAACTGATGAGGGGAATCACTGTTAACCTTGCAGAAGTGTCATGAAAGGGGACTTTGTACATGCAAGAAGCGTCAAGAACAAAAGTGCTGGAAACTCAGAAGATATAAATTGATCCAAGCGATGATGAAGCATGAAGCACTCCCACCACACAGCAACAAAAAGCACAGAGAAAATTGTGACAAACTCTTTCCGAAGTTAAAAATGAGAGGTTTTGACGCCGAGTCTGCGCAGCTGTTGAGTCATTTGTGACTCAGTAGTGAAGTTTGAGCATTAGACCGTTCTTGCAGCATGCTTACAGATCCAGACACAGTGCACGTTAATGGTTTAATATCAGATTTGTAACTATGAAAGAGGAAATAAACCTACAGCCACGCTAACGGCTCTGTGAGGCTGTACATAGACACAGTGGTGCTTCGAGCTAAATGCTAACGTCATCATGCCAACATGCTCATAATGACAATGCTAACATGCGGATGTTAAGCAGGTTTACTATGTTCAGCATCTTAGTTTGGCATGTTAGCGTGCTAACATTTGCTACTTAGAACTAAACACAAAGTGCGGCTGAGGCTGATGGGATTGCCATTAGTTTTGCAGGTACTCATAAAACAAAGTACTGGATAAATTAAAAAATTTACCTGATGGTGGGGCTAGAGGAAAAGTCATGGGGTCACTTAGTACAATTCATCCTGAGGGGGCAGGGGAAATTTGCACCAATTCAATTCAATGTTATTTATATAGTGCCAAATCATAACAGAAGTCCGGCACTTTTCATATAGAGCAGATCTAGACTGTACTCTTTACCAGCCACCAGCCAAATGCATGTAAAATACGACAGCGGCTAGTAGATTTCAGACACAAAATAATGATTTACTATTGGATGGCTGGTGAATTTGAACATCTGTCTGACAGTGGCTGGTAGTTGTTCACATTTTAGCGAACAAGTTAATTCCCCACCCTGTGAGGGGGGACATGAGTGAATGAACCAAATTCCATCACCATCCATCTACAAGTTGTCAAGACATTTCACTCAAAACCACAAACGTCAACTTGAGAATAACACTTCAGTCATTAGGGAAATTCATCTGGGAAACATGAATGTCTGCACACAATTTCATGGCAATCAATCCAATAGTTATATTTCTTATTAGATATTTCAGTTCCGACCGACCACATTGCCATACCTAGAGCCATTGTTGCTAGCATGGGTAGAAAACTAGCATTGTATTAGTATCAGTATTGTCTGATACTCTGTGCTATCTGCAGTGGTTCATGAAACAAAAGTGGAATCCAACCATGTGTACTTCAGAGTTTCGTAAAGAGGAAATTCAGCTCTGAGCGAGCCCTTAGACATGTGTCAGCTAAAAGATTTGGAGCTAGGTTTAGGGCCACATTACCCACCAGCTCTTTATTGCAGATAGAAACAAACCAATCTCAGGCCACTGTCTGCATTTCCACGACAGTTTGTTGTTAGGCGTACTAAAGAGCAGAGTATTACAAAAATGATGACAACCTGCCTTTTTAATGAGAGCTTTGCTCTGATGCAAATGGCCGAGGCAGCCCGTGACTCATAAACGTTTTTTTCTGCTCGCAGAACAAGAGCTCAAGTCAGTGGTATGAGAGGAAGCTGTGATACAGTGGGATGAAAACGGAGTGGGGGGGGAGGCTGTTGACTGAACTGTAGGTCATCCTGCTTTCTGTTCTCCATTTACTATCAAATACAACATGGTGGTTGCCTGGATGAGAAGCAAAACTCGGCCAGAGGTCTAGGAACGGAATTTTACTAGCATGCAATTTAGAATGTGAAAGTAAGAGAGCTATGGGGCGTTTACACCAGTCGCGAATGAATCGCGCTATTCGCGTTAAGTTGGCCGATTGAACATTTTGAGTTTATTCGCTTCAGTCGCGCTTGAAATTCGCTTCATTCGTGTGTACATTCACTGCACAACAGATGCGAATTTGCGTCATGGGAGAGGGATTAATCCAAAGGTTTCATGTTTCAATAACGATACGAGGACGTATCGTACAGCTCCAGGTATCCACACACAGCCTCATTGCTATGACTCAAAAGCCCTTGAGTTACAGTGAATATTTGCTGAGTATCCTGGCACTGGAACCTTCTTGATGTGAAGCACTGATACAGGTGGGAAAAAAACCCAAACAAACACAGTAAATAGTTTGCGTCAAGCCCTTGGCCAGTCAGAGCAGTCTACCTCCAAGGTGACTCCTCTACAGGACCGCATGCTCCTTCAGAGGACTTGGCATGCAGGCCAAGTGAAAACAGCCAACAAAATTATCGTCTCTAATCGCAGCACGTGTATACAAAAAGTCTCCCGTCCGCCAGACAGCGCGTACTGGTGGACTATCACTCTGAACAGTCACCACTGTGTCATACAAATGCCGATTAGCACCTCATGGACGCCCAACGACACTTGTTATGTGCAGCTAATAAAATGCTGCATTCCAGAAGTAATTTAATAAAGAGAATTTCATCTGGTACTCAAACCATTATTCCTCTGAATTCAACTGGATAAGACTTCCAGGGTGGTGGTTTTATCTTGATGCGCGTATGTGGATGCAGTGTGTGTTAAAAACACATTTAAAAAAAGGCCAGAGTAATATGTCCACACTGCGCGTGTGTGCTGACTAAACAGATGGACTCATTATGGATGGATACTGGACTCACTCGTCATCCCCGGAGACCCCTCCAAACTCAACTTGCACGCGCGCGCACACACACACACACACACAATTTTGGCACAATCAGTAAGGTGACATGCGCGGGGCTACCAGCAGTAAAACATGATGAAGCACTGCCCCACACAGACATTAACATCCTCTACCACCCCCCTCACTGCCCTTGGACTGGAAGAAACTGCAACAGCAAGCCGAAAAACACACCAGCACACCCAGAGCGATTGCAATCAAACAAATAGAAATGGAGGATGGAACTGAAGGCGAAGCAGTGATCGGAGCAGGAGCCCGGGGGGGAATCAGGAAGACAAAAAGCGACATGTCAACAAATACTGTATTACATAATTTTCTTACGCACATCTGTGGCTATGACATGGTGTTCAATATCAACAGCTGAGGCTCTGTGGAACAAAACCTCAAAAAGGTGTGAACAGGAAGAGTACAATCAGGCACTTCTTAATGCTGTTGTGGTAAAGATTTGAGGCCTTAATAAATAATAAAATATGGACTGCAATAGAGCATGGCAGTTCCACCTACTAGATAGCTATAATGCAGGTTATGATTTATAGTTCAGTGTGAGATTTCTCCCGTTCATAGCACCACTGTAGCACTAGACAGGCGTATCATGCTTTAATTACATTCCCAATAAAATTCTCTGTTTACATTCTTTTATTCACTTTGTGATATACAGCAACGACGGTCAGGTTCGCCTGGTCTAGAGAGCTGTGATCAGAGTGAGCAGAGGGTTTGCTGCGCTTTACTAAATGTGTGTCGCTGAAAGGGAGAAGATTACAAAGCCTTTCCTTCTACTTGCTCACTGGGTTCTTCAGTTTTAAACAAATTTCCACCGACATCAGAAGCTTTCAGGAGAAAACAACAGCTCTGACGTGTTGTTACATTGGTGCATGTTAGCTGGGGGCTTGTAGTGTCCGGCTTGCAAAAACAAAATATTTCTCTGCCTTCTTGTCCTGCTGATTTCCTTTGGTACGAAGCTTTACAGACTAGTCAGGCTGACACATATTAACATGCTCTGTGCTGTGGTCCAGACAGTTTCCTCTTGTTGCCATTTACAAGCACCCACATGAAAAGTGACACAGCGCGCCGTCACTCAAGTTATCACAGAACAGAGCCCTTATTGAAATGAGAATATTGAGGCCAATAATATTCAAAATTCAACCTTCAAAATTGTATCCATCAAAACACAAAAATGATGCACTAAAAGAGTTTTGTATCATATTTGATATTGTTTTTAGTGGCATTTTCTTTCGTTGTGCTATTTTCCATCGTTTGCGTCTGGGTCCGTCACTCCAGCAAAACATTTTATTCACATAGGGTCTCACAGGAACTTCCATGATATAATGGAACCAATTGATGATGTCTGAATGCATGAGAGACATGTTCGTGAGTATCGGCCATCCTGCTAAAAACGGCTCACAAACTTTCTTGTTCTCTTAAACCAAACCAATAACCACAAAGATTATTTGTGTGTGTAGTTATTTTGGTACAGACAGCTGCAGGTTGTTGAACGGTTACAATTAGTGGTAGCAACACGGCTGACTAGCTGTAGCTTACTCGCTTGCTGAATCCATTCCTTATATAGACCATCCTGTGCTAGCATCAAAATTCTCAAATGCAATTGTTGTCCATGACTGAAGGTATTAAAAACAATGATCCAATAAAGTTTAAACCATTCACGTCAGTTAAGGCCTCACGGTTCTCTTGTAACCAAACTATGTGATATTTTTCTCTTGATTTAATCTGCTTTTGTGTGGCTTTCGTTGTACAAACACATTTGTCTTGGACCTGAAGTAACCCTCACCTGACTCGCAGACGATGGATCCGGGCTTCAGCTCCAGCATCATGGTGATGGTGGCGATGTCAGTGGTGTAGAGGATCTGCGTGCGGTGCGGCAGGGTGACCGTCCACAGCTCAGGCGTGGGGTGAAGCACGTGGACCCACCCGCCTTTGCTGCAGGTGACCTTCGACCCGTAACGACGACCAATCAGGTCTGTCGAGTGGCGAATGACCCCGTAGCGCGTCTGCGTTTGGGCGCCCTTCTGCACCTTGACTGGCATCATGGACTCGTGGCCCAGGTAGACGATGGCAATGTCCCCGTCCTGAATGACGTCCGAGTACTCCACAAAGCTCATGGTGAGCACTCTGTAACAGGGAGGTAGGAGATCAACTTAGAACACTATTTATCAACAAACTAAAAGTAGGCAAACTTAAAATAGGCAAATACAATCTTCTCGACATTTAACTGCCGGTCCCAGGTTCTTGTGGGGCTTTTCTTGTTATGATATTTTTAAACATACATGCCAAGAACTCTTTTAGGAGGGAAAAAATTATAGAGCACAATGCGCTATTTAAATATACTTTAATGCTCTAAGGAAGATGATCAAATTATCAATTGAACTGAGCTTATTTCAGACATTGTAGCTTCTAAATGTTTTGTCCTCCTGCACGTGCAGTTGGATTCAAGACATGTACTGTGATATAAATCACTGTTTATTTCTTAGTGGTATATCACACCAAGTTCTGGACATGTACATAGTTTCTGTTGTGGCAGTAAATGGGAGTCCTCTGTGCGCATCCCTACAAACTGCTCCTGGATTCTGGCAGCAGAGGCCCTCGTTGCCACGGTAACCGCTCTCAAAAGCTTTTGCTTAAACCAGCATCTTTCCAAATTTAAAAACTGCGAAACGGTCGTTTCATTTAACAGCTAAAAGATACATTTCTGATGTTTCTGAAATTCTGGTGTTGTGTCGAAGTCTGTTAACCCTTCAAAAGAGTGTCTGCGGCATCGTGGCCCTCCGTGATTGCGGTTTGGGCTGCGGTTAACGATAGGTGTCGCAAACGTTAGCTAGCTAACAAAACTAACGTGAACCGTTAGGGGTTATGCCCTCAGATTAAAGTAAGGGGAAACACAAGTCGATGGAGAAAAGGGACTTCGACACAACACTTTAACATGGTTTTCTGTAGAGTCACCGTTAACTAACGTAAGCTAACTTAACGGTGACATCATCCTAACTGACGCCAACGTTAGCTAGCTAACGAGGAGCTAACGTTAACGCAAGTTGTTGGGTCTCGTTACTTATAACGTTAGTTCAGAAGTTATTAACACAATTTCTACATTTAGAAAATTACTAAAACGTTTCCTAGCGTAAGCAAAACAAAATTAATAAAAGTCACAGGGCAAAATGTCTGTACGCACAACTTAGGTTTGTGTTCAACGCTGGCTCGACCTGCTAACGTGCTAACGTTAGCTACAGTAGCCGTTACGCCTAGCACGCGAAAGAACCGTTGGCGACTCGCGACCTACCTTCTCCAGAAGTGGCGTCCTTTGGCTACAGAGTTGAAACACAAACTGTCGTCCGTAAAACGAGAAAGTCTGCTCTTAGTGCCGCTGGATGTGCATGTGGACAGGAGTGACGGCTACTCATTCATTCCCAACCACACACACACGTGGTGTTGTTTTCAGAGGAAGTTGAGTAGCCGAGACCGGATGCCGAGCCGCTAACTTTACACGAATTTGTAAACTCCCTTCACCGGCAAACTCCAGTCAAAGAGGCTGTTCAGGTGATTTGTAAATCTACTATTCACCTCCAAACGCCGCAATTTTGTACGGTTACGAATGAGCCCAGAAGACGTAAGAATCCCCGCAAAAAACGGGAAAGCTATGGTCAAAATGTGCCTTTGTGAACGAATGTTACACCATGTTTAGGTTGTAAAAAAGTCCACACGGAAAGAAACATAACCCATAATAAATGACCAGTAGGTTAAACAGTTTTGGAAAAAAAAAAAAAAAAAAAAAAAAAAAAAAAAAGCAAAACCACACTGTAAAAATACACCACTGCAAGTCCTGTATTTACAGTTTTATTTAAGTAAAAGTACAGAAGTAAAAGTAGAAACAGTTAGTTATGGAGGAAAATTGCGCCTAGAGATGCATGATTAGTTATATAGTATAATGCTGGGTTATTATTATTACCGATGCTTTCATGTGTAAGTAACATTTTGCTCTTTCTGGTCAAGATAGAGCTAATTCAAGCGATAGGCAGTTTTTAAACAAACATCTTATAGGATAACATGTTTTTTTTGTAACTAGTGATCTCAACTGTAACTATAGTAACTATAGCCGTCAAATAGACGTCGTAGAGTAAACAGTAGCCTATAACATTTACCTATTAAAGGCAGTGAAGTAAAAGTAGCCTATAGGCCTACTGTAGCATAAAATGGGGATACTCAAGTAAAATACCTCAAAACTGTCCCTAAGCACAGTTCATAAATGCAAATGCACGTTTGTTATGGCACCTGATCAAATTTAGTTTCGATTAACTGCACAATCCATACATTGACATGGGGCCTCTTGAACGCCACCTCAGCGCCACTGGATTTAACCGCACGTTGGCGTAAACAGGTGAGGCATCTCTGCACTGGATCATATGATCTCCTTTTCTTCACAAAATGCGACTTCATAGCGCAGAACGCGGAATTAGTGGCGTAATCTGTGCATCTAGGAGGAGCCCCCCCCCCACCACCACCACCTCCGAAAGCAGCGCGTCCAATTGAATGAATGGACTACAAATACTGACCAATGGGAGGAGAGATGGTCGGCTATAAATTACCATCTCAAGGCATCAGTCTGCCCGGAGAGCTGCTTTTGGTTGGCGAGCTCCTCAGCCGGAAAAATAGGGATCTTTGTCTCAAGCCCTGGTGGCAGTAGTAGTAATAATCCGCAAATCCGACAACAGGTAGGACTAAGTTGTTTAATTTAACTCCAGACTCCGACACACACACGCAAAGTATCTTTGGTTGTTAACTGTTAACGTTAATTGCCAGCTGGGCGGTGGACGGGTTATCTTGGCCGTAGGCATATGTCCGCTTTTCAGAACAAGGATGTCGGCTCCAGTTTAGTAAACTAACCTAAAACTATACGATGCATACCATTTCTCACTAAATGTATCTGCTGCACATGGCCACTGCAGGGTGTCTCGTCGCCTGTGTGCGGGTTATTTAGTGACTTGAGCTAAAAGGTAACCTCCGGAGTGATCCCGGTGTGAGCTGCGGACTCGGTGCCGACTGTCCGCACGCTCCTGCGGTCGCCGTGCTCCGCTGCTCCGTTTCACCGTCTCCTCCCCCCGCCCCAGGGAGCAGCCATGCCTTTCGGGAACACGCACAACCAGCTGAAGATGAAATACGCGGCGGCGGAGGAGTACCCGGACCTCAGCAAACACAACAACCACATGGCCAAGGTGCTGACTCCTGCCATGTACGAGCGGCTGCGGAGCAAACAGACGCCCAGTGGCTTTACGCTGGATGACGTCATTCAGACGGGCATCGATAACCCAGGTAAAAAAACACGAGCGGCTTCTCCTGCTCTGCGCCTGCGCGGGAGCCCTGGCAGCCCTCTGCACGGTCACCTCGTCAAGGGAATAAACCCTCTCCCAACACTTAGAGACCTGTGGCGAGCAGAAGCAGTTAAACTCTGCGTTCTCTGAATGGGCCTCCGCTATCAGAGCAATATTACAAAGCTTTACAGCAAATGGTAACGATTACCAGGGTTGCATAATGAACGCAGGGCAGCAGCTGATAATCCACTGCTGCTTTCCCTGTTTTATGGTGTGTGTGTGTGTGTGTGTGTGTGTGTGTGTGTAGGAGTGTCCTGATTAAGCAGGTCACTGAAGTACAGCAGGGGACTCTGCCTCAGCCTGTAGACTGTGTTTGTTTAGTTCTGAGAGAATGGCCCGGTTCTTAACCCTGGACGTGTACAAGACGCTGAGAGAGCGGGCTTCACCATAGACGGTGTCATTCAGACAGGGGTTGATAATCCTGGTACAGTTACAGGGTCCCAGTCCCGACCCCTGGTGACCCTCAGCACATGACGTTAGTGGGGATGTTGTTTGTTCTGTCCTTGTGCCCACGGTCCCCCCCCC
>CM022480.1:4426864-4446009 GCA_011952105.1 Coreoperca whiteheadi
TATTAATTATCTAAGAATTTGGATGAACTGTTTTTGGAATAAAACTCTTACTGTCTGAAGAAAATGGCTCGTTAAAAAAGGATCAATTAATGGTGTTAACTGTCTCGCATGTCTGAAGACGACCTCTGTGCACCGCTGACACTCTTTAAGGAGAGGATCTCTGCGAAGCAATGACTCAAATGACATTTCTACCGACCCGGTCACGAGCAGCGCGGCGTGACTTGTGCATTTACTGTTTCTGCTCCGCATGTGGCAATAAAATAGTAAGACACCACAATATAGAAGATCTATCAATAGCGGCATATGGCAGATCGTTACTTTTGCATGTAGACGTCTGGCATTTTGCAGACGCTCCTTGGTGACTGCATGACATGAATGGTTAACTAGGATCGTGTGTGTGTGTATTCTTTTTTTTTTTTCTCCCCCCCACGAGGTTGTGCGAAATGATTCAGTTGAGTGGATCAGGCGGCAAAGTTCAGGTAAGCAGCCCCGTCCTGTTCCCTGGACCTGCCTCGAACAATCAGAAGCAGAGCGACGCTGATCGCGTTTGCAGCAGCACGCCGGGTGAAGCTGCGCGCTCGTTTCCTGCCGCAGAAGCTCCAGCCTGATCGGATTTAAAACGTGTCCCCACCCCCCTCCCAACATGCATCATACGAAGGCTTTTATCCTTTCATCTCAACACTACCCAGCCTGTTCCTTTTTAACAGACTCTCTCCTATCTGAAACATGTCAGAGAACATTTCTAGTCAAAGCGGATCGCGTCTTCAGAGACGGGACTGGTTTCCCAAGCAGAAGGTGTTAAGATGAGTCACTAACTGCATGGTGACCGCTGATATGCTCTGATTTCCTGCCAGCAAATCAAGCATTCTGTCACGGCAGGTCTGTTTTCAGCAGGAGAGCGACCTCTGCATAGATTACGTTTGATTTATAAAACTTTGGACTTCCTGCGGCCTAAAGCTCATTTCAGCTGTAAGGAAGAGCAGCTCCTTCAAGGCTGGTAACAGTAACGAGTGTAGGTGTGTGTGGGTGTGTGTGTCAGAGCCCAGCATGTCTGTATTTTTAGCAAATGTTAGCGTCTAATCGAATACGTGTTCTTGGAGCGGACCGCTACGCGTACACGGCAGTCAGAAGCTCTGCAGACCGACAACTGCGATCATTAAATGGTAAATGGACTGCATTTATATAGCGCGTTTTATCCTGCCTTAGCAGACAAAGCGCTTTACAGGTTTGCCTCGCATTCACACACCAGTGACGGCGGAGCTGAATCTTGCTCAAGGACACTTCGACATGGGCTGGTTTGAAGCCGGGATCGAACAACCAACTTTCTGATCGGAGGACGACCCGCTCTGCCGCTAAGCCACAGCCGCCCCATCATACAAGATAATTACGCGTAAAAAAAAAAAGGGACATAAAATCGGATCTATCATATTGGTAATGACATAAATATATTAACTAGCGATCAATTCACAAGAGCTGCTGTTTAAAATGTGATTTCATAAAAATTGTTCAGTTTCTCAAAGTCATTAAATGAGGAAAGGTGTGAGAAACCAGTATTAGGTAAAAGGAGATCCGAGTAGGTCACCCCACGCACGGCGTAATAATTAGAGCCCGATCGATAAATCCATGCAGTGATTACTTCGTCGCAGATCTGTTGGAATCAGCCAATAACTTACAAGAAACTGTAGAGATATATTTAAAAAGTTAGCTCAGAAAAACAACAGTCTCCATTGCATGGTTTCAGAGGGGGCCGACACTCCTGCGGTCAAGTTTCTTTAAAAAACAAAAACAAAAACAAATGAAGGATTCGTAATCAAAGAGGATAAGTAAGTAAATATTAATACCAGCCGATATTATTAGCATATTTCCAAAAATCAAGATTGGCGTCAGCCTCCACAATACAGTACGAGTCCAGCTGTAACAATAATAGCTGGTTAAACTTTTATCCCTACGGTTGCAGAGATTGTTCAGATCAGTCATTACCTCGTTCACGTTACAGTTTTCTAAGCTCTGAAGCGGCCCATTTAGCTTCTTTCGAAACAGCGCCACCATCTTCGCTGCAGTTTAAACACGGACATTTTCCCCACGCTATCGAGGATTTGACATGTAACAGTTCTAACAGGTCAACTTATTATTTTTTTTTTTTTTTAAAGGAAAATGTTATAATATATTTGATCGTTTGTTACAATTGACCAACAGTTTTTACTGAAGCAGTTGCTGCCTTCGCTCAAAGATGCAAAGAGGCAGCAGCTGGGCAACCTGCAATCACTGCAGCACGGTTATCCTGTAAGGTATCTGCATCTATCTTCTTGTTATTTTCTATTCAACCCTTTTTAAGTGTTTTTAAATGTCTTATTATATTGCTCGATGTTGCTTTCATGTTTTATGTAAAGCACTTTGATTTGGCTTGTTGAAATGCGCTAGACAAGTCAACTTGCCCTGCCTCAAGCAGCCCACAGTGCTGATTTAGATTCCTGCTGTCGACGGCTTTCGGGCGAAAATTCAATTACGCTTAGCGTTTTCAAAATACCAAAAACCCCCCAAATGGAAAGGATTCATCCTGATGCGACACAGTTTTCGTGCTGTCAGGGTGGAAAAGCCTCCCAGGCGGCGTCCTGACCGTCCCCGTCACACTGAAACCCTCCGCTGAAAGCCGTACAAATGCCATTATTCTCGGTGGGTTAACCGCTCTCCTTACACAGGTTTTTACTGGATGACATCTTCTAATGTGGTCGAATTAAAATCTTTCCACGCCAACATGCAGTAATCCACCCTGGCAGATGTGACAAATGTAAAGTCAACTTATAAAAATTGCATTTAAAAAAATAAAAAAATAAAATAAAAACAACCCACGCCATGATTTATTTTTAAAAACATCGGCGTCTTCTAGACCCGGACACTAAACGCACGAGTGTGACCCGCAGCGGACACGTCAGGCGTCGTGTAAAACAGGCTGCAAACGTCAGTTGCAGCACGAGAAGAGAGAACGAGGGCGAGAAAGTAGCTCGGCGATAACGATCTTTCTTCATCCATCTCCACGCTCCCTCCCTTCTCCTCTTTCTCACTTTCACCCCTCCTGCCCCCCCCTCAACACTTCTGCTTCTCTCGCTCTCCTCAAAATGGGCTTCCCTGCTGCAGCATTAGACACCGCCGCGCTGATCTTCGAAGCAAATAAAACGACAGATATTTTTAGGATCAGACTTCTGATTAGATTTAGTAATGAGTGCACGTTTCAAGCCCCTTCTCACACATGGAACACGTTGACGTCGCTTTCTTCATCTATCCGTCAAAGCAATGGCTTCCTGGACACGTCGTTTTCCGTAACGTAAAATGTTCCACTTGACAGCAGCTGCACAGGCAGAGCCACAATGCCCCGTGTGATGGCTGGCAGCTGATCGCCTCTCAGCGGACAGAGTCCAACGCAGTGGCATCGAGCAGGCCGGGGCGTTTCCTGTTCCCTCGCGGGCAGCATCAGTGAGGTTCATTATTTTGCCGGTGATTGATGAACGTCGCGACGGACGCAGCTATTAATAACCGCGCACAAGCACAGAATGAGACGACGTTAAAGGTTGGGACGCTCGCTTGATCCCCATTTGCTCCCGTTCAAAGCTCCAAACTGGGAACAGAGAAGAGTCGGTGACTGTTTTTGTGGTCTGTTCTTCTGAATCACAAGGTGAAATAGCTTTGTCTTATTTTCACAAACTCAGCTGACGTTATTAGAATCTCCTCTAAGGATACGACTAAACAATTATTTTCATTATCGATTAATTTGTCGATGACAATTGTTCAGTCTAAAAAATAAAAAATACACTAAAAGTGACATCTTCAGACCAACAGTCCAAAACCCAACATAGAAGACTAATAAAACCAACAATTCACCTTTGACAGGCTGGAAGAAAGGAATTTTTTGCATTATTGGATACAAAAAAAAATGAGAATATTTTCTGTCGACTAATTGTTTTAAAATGTGCTCATTCACAAATTTAGTTAACAGAATTTACTGATCTTCTTGCATGAGATAATTGATTAATGTATTAAAGTGCTCGTATGTATTAAGGCCGAACAAGGCCTGCATTTAATCTCTCTGCTGCTGCAGCCTTTACGTTAATCCGACTGCCTTCAATTCAGATTTGTGTCAAAAGCATTGGAGAAACGTTACCAGGTCCGATTTTGAAAGACTGCCATCGTGACGTTCACGGGGAAAAAAAAAACAGTGACTCGGAGGCTTATTCAGAACACGAGACCGACGTGTGAAACTGCCAACACATTTACGGAACAAGACGCACGTCTCGTCTGCTTTCCAGGTATTGTCCATATCCCAGAGTAAGACACCAGCTCTCCTCAGATACATTGTTGTTCACGAGGCGGAAGGTTTACGTAGAGCTGCACGTGTATTATTCAAGATGCAGGGATTCCTCGGCAAGACAAAGCTTGCTTTTTTTTTTTTTTAGGTTTATTTCCTGCACTGACTGGGAGTTTGCGCTGACACATGTGCATGAAGCTCAGCTGCTGTTATGTAAGAGCCCCCCCTACAGCTTTCATCCAGGGCACGATGGGGCGGCTCCTCTGCCTTTGCATGCAGCAGCGCCGCTCGTGGTTTTCTATTCATCATCCCGTTTCATCCTTTCTTGTTCAACCTCTTCAGCACTGAAATAACGAGAGGGACTTTGCGTTTGCGACCCCGCTAACGTCTTAACACGTCTCTCCGCCGGACAGAAACCACACAGATGGAGATTTTATTTTCATTTTTTTTAAAAAAAGGAGATTGTTTGGATGCTCGTGCGCTGTGCAGATACAGCTTAAAGCAAACTTTCCTTTCAAGGGAGAATAAAAATGCAATTATGTCACTTTTATCGGCAACCTCAGCATCAGTCGCTGGTTGTTGGTTTTTTGTTGTTGTTTTTTTTTTTTTTTTACCTATTCTCTTCTGGTCCGTGATGTCCAGCTCTGGTTCGGAGTAAGGCTTGAGCTCGTCCTCTTCAAATCCTGAATTGATCCAGCGATCCTTCATGATTTGCTGCAAAAGCAAAGTGAGACAATTAGAGCCCGACTGATACTAGATTTTTGAGGCCGATCTCAATATTTTGGAGCTACGAAACAGACAATAATAATATACTGGCCAACATCATTTTTTACATTAACAAATACGTACACAAAACATTCTTTATAAAGAATCCCTTAAAGTTGCTTTTTAAAGACTTTTTAAAGACTTATGACAGCTGGTTAAAGCTGGTAAGGTTTTATTTCTGGGGGAACACCGACATTTAAGAGTATAAAACAATATATCGGCTGAGTTCTTTTACATAAACACAGAACATACACAAAATGTTTTGATAACGATCCCTCATTTTGATACGTACTGAGCGGGACCTTTTGAAGAAAAAATTAACGCCTCAGTGCTCTCTTGATACTACACCTGCTACTTAGTCGAGCAACAAAAACACGTCTTTGCCATTTCTGTGCTGCCATGACTTGCTTAATGTACTCGTTAATGTATCAGACTACTTAGAAATGAGGCTATGCCGCAAACCCTTAACGCAAAACTATTCATCTCACTGAAGGCAGACATTTATAAAGACCTGCTTCATATACACCCCCACCCCTTTTTCCGCCACCCAAACAACCTATAACCCCCCCAAAAAAAAAAACATGCGTTAAAAGCCAAAGATTATATAGGAATATGTATGCTTGGTGTGTTTTCGGGGTTCAGTGAAATACTATACTTAAAGAAAAGGCACCACTGCGTGTGGTATTGCCATTAAGCCAAGGTTATTATTCTGCCTTTTCACAGTAACGTCGATACTGTGCTTCATCTCATTTGTTTGCACCTTTTTTTTTTTTATTTGCAGCTGATCAATTGCTCTCTGGGGTTTTAAATAGGATTGTGCCAAACTAATTACCACCGACCACTGACGTAACCAGAGCTTATGCCATAGTCCAGGGCAACGCATGTGACCCTCGGAGGCCAACGCATGTTGACCCTCAGAGTCGAGCCAACACACAACTAGTTTACTTACAATCAGCTCGATAGAAAGCAACAAGATGCAGTTTAACTTCTCATGGGAAAAAAAGGAAATAAAAGATGGAAAGCAGCCCTTTGATTAAATAAAAAAAAAAAAAAAAAAGACGATCCAGCACAGACCTCACATGCCAAAAATACTCGTGAAAAGAAACTGTTTTTGTATGTTAATGATATGCTGCTGGGTGTCAGGTGAGGCTGCAGGGTTACAGCTAAAAAGACGGTCATTAACACTTTTCTGATCCCCACTCGGATAGATCTGTGGACCGATTCTCTCTCCGTCCTTTCTGCCTCTACATCAAAACGCGACTATTTTAATCTCCGCACATGAAGTGAATTGTCTCAATATTTTGAGCGTTATCCGACTGTCAACTGTGGAAAACTAAACACTATCTTGCAGTTCAAAATGTTTTAACTTGTATCTGTCAGGACATTTTCACGCAATATGACAGACTTTGTTAAGAGGTCAAAACTCCAGCGGCGCTTTCAGTGTCAGGCCACAAGCCAAAACATGTTGGTCTCAACAACAGAAAAATAATAATAATAATAAAAAAAAAAAGGTCTTTACACTACAAATGTGGGCTGGAGTTTTGGCCTCCATGCACTTCGGAAGTAGTTCTACCTCTTTAAACAGACGTTGTGGCAGCACTATCACAGTGAAGACGGCAGTCACAGGACTTCTCTGAAATGTTGGACTCGGCCTTATTTGGACTTAGGTCGTGTCTTGATCCCTGCCCCTAATATATGTTGACTTTATAACAAACTATGACACAAGAGTTAACTTTACAAGAAAGTGCTTCTACTTCACTAGAAGTTGTTTTAGATTTAGATACCCAGTCAAAATGACATCCACAGTGACCAAATACAACTTCAAAATGCTGCACCACACGTTAATGCATCAACAATAATGATCCAATAATATAATATTAACACTCACAGAGGCCATTTTGCACTTTTGATACACTAAGTATATTTTGCTACTACTTAGAATTACAAATACAGTAAAACAAAAATGTACGTGTGTGTGTGGTGTTATGTTGTCGTAAACTATTTGGATGCTTTTTTCCACCACTGGTTATATTGCAGAGGATCAGCAGAAACGTCTATATGCTTGTTGAAAGTCAAAAAATCTCATTTGGAATAACCCTTTTTGGTATCTTGACATGAGATTCAAGCCACACGAGTCTCAGCCGTGAATAAAACCTTTACATGAGGTTTATCACGTCAACTCAGCGGTGCTTTATTATATTAAAAACGGCTTAGACGAGACTAATCTGGCTTCACGTGCCGCCCTGAACACTGTGAGGTACCCCCGACTCACAGATGAAGGCAGAGAAGTGAACAAGACGGACAATTTTTGGTACAAACGCAAGAACGACAATGCATTATTCGTGGTTACGACATCTGAAAGGAAAGAGGAGAGTGTGGGCCAGGCGCGCACAGAAGAGAGGAGGGAGGGGCGAGGGAGGGGTTGAGGATAGATGGCATTCTCCGATGGTGCAGGCGTGCTGGGGGAGTGTGTTAAGAAATGAGAGGTATATTTACATTTTCTGCGTCCTCCCTCACCTCGAGAGTACCCCGCTTGGCCGGGTTGAGCACCAGGAAACGTTTGAGGAGGTTCTCACAGTCTGTGGACATGTAGAAAGGGATGCGGTACTTCCCTCTGAGCACACGCTCCCGCAGCTCCTGCAGACACGAGGCCAGACAACATTTAAAAACACGCAACGCGGCGCATTTCTGTACCACTGTTCACTTGAAGAAAACCACATACGGATGTTAAAAGTTCATGCTGGAAGAAATGGGAGGACCCGATGCAGATAGGAGGTCCTAATACCTTGTTAAATGACCACACTTGGTCATAGCTAAGAGAACCTGGAGTACGCAGAAGGGTACAAAAAAAATAAATAAATAAATAAATAAAATAAAAAAAGACAGCAGCAGCTTAAAGTGGCTCTGATGTTTCACAGCTAGATACTTAGAGTCAATTATAATGACATGTTAGCCAGTTTACCAGAACAGTAAGAGGTGACGAGCACCAACAGAATGAATGGAACATAAATAGAAATACTTTGTAATGATACAACATCTACTGTATATTAATACAGAAACGTCCATTTGTATTATTATTATTTATGCATCGCAATTTTTGAATTTCAAAGAATATAATGAAAATACAAACTGGACGTGTTACCACTAGCGGGAAGTATGGGTAGGTGTAAATGCATGTTTATGCCTTTTTTATGTTTTAACTCTGTGTGTGTGTGCAGTTGTGTGTATGGATGCTTAAGCTGCAAATTTTTATTTTTACTTGCGTTCTTTTCTTGTAGCTAAATTATATTTTTTTTTATAGACTATGACCGATGCACTGACTGGAGAAGCACTTTTACATTTCGTGTACTTGTGACTAATGACAATAAAGATCTACCTATCTATCTATTATGAGCTCAGTACGTGTCTCCATGAAAAAATAAAACAACAATTTTTTGAAATGTTTTTGGTTATTATCCAGCAGCCACTCGTATCTTCAAATGTATTTTTTTTATATCCCACACAGGTCTTTTGTCTGCCTGGAAAGTGTTTGGCGTATGTAAACGTATGGAGTGCTGAGGTCACAAGGGGGCTGATCAGGTAACAATGACTAAAAAGGTATTCTTAAACGACATTAGGTCATAACAAGTGGTGGCATCGAGACATCAGTACATCCCACCTTGAGGTTCTGTCCATCGAAGGGCAGCGAGCCGCTGACCAGCGTGTACAGTATGACCCCCAGACTCCAGACGTCCACCTCCGGCCCGTCGTACTTCTTCCCCTGGAAGAGCTCCGGCGCGGCGTACGGCGGCGAGCCACAGAACGTGTCCAGCTTGTTGCCCATAGTGAACTCATTGCTGAAGCCAAAGTCTGCGATCTTGATGTTCATGTCTGCGTCGAGGAGCAGGTTCTCAGCCTGAGTAGAGACGGATAAAGGTCAGGGGTTATGATCCTTTTTTACCTACAGCGCATCGAGCCAGTTAATATACTGTAGATGACATCATTCAGCCTTTAACTGACGGACGTTCAAGGCTCAGCCAACGTGCTTCCCTCAAAGCTATTTCTAAGTATAATTAATTCAGTTTCACCGTCAGGGTTTCGGGATTCAAACTGAGGCTCAGCGGAATTTGGGGTGAATCTAACAAGGGGAATTAGTGACCGAAGCGATTAAGATTGTCAAGAACAAAATCTGTCTTAATGATTAACAGTGGGGTTAAGGAAAGCAGCAAATCTTCCCCTTTGAAAAGCCGGATCTAAAAACATTGTTGGCTAATGGCTAAAAAACAAAACAAAAAAAAACAAACAGAAAATGTATCAAGAACTATTTTGATAATTCTTTGACTAATTAATTGATTACTTCTGCTCTAATTTGCACTTTTCCATATCCGCGCAGTGATCGGTTTGATCTGCTCTAACAAAAACAGTCTACATCTCCTTTGTGAATGTTCAAACGGGGGCGAGTCCACTCAAAACATCTGCTCGGCGCTCAAGTGCAGCTGTAGGCCAGAGACTAATGACGAGGCCGAAGCAAAGAGAGCGGAGAAATGTTCCACTGAGCCGAAGGGCTGAACCGGCATCCTGAGAGGCTCGCAGCTGCACGCGGGCGTAAACAACGGCGCATCGCAAGTGTGGCTGACCATTATCGACGGCAGAAAACAAAACCTTTGAAGCCGGCGTGTGACACTGATGAAGCCGTGGGAGTCACAAACGCCCCGAGAAGAACACTCCCCACGACTGGGGGATTGGGATTTATTTGGCGGTTAAAAATGTAACTGTGCTCCTTATATGCTCAATCCCAGCCGTGACATTTGGACACCTGCCCTCATTACAGGGACACACACACACACACACGGAGCAGGAAGAAGCGACTGCTCTCGCATCTCCCCTCCTCATGAATCATTCATGAAGCGCTACAGAGGAAAAAACTGTTCAGTCACTCGGCTAAGAGAAGCCGAGTGACTCCCACTGATGCCGGGATAAAAATACAGGAGCATCAATATTCATACTCGGGAGAGGTAAGGCGCGTCACGGGCGGCGATACGGCGCACGTCCTTTCACGTCACTACGGGTGATGCAGTGCAGAACGTGTGGGCAGTTTAGAGGGCCACCTACTTGGGCGTTTACACACCGACTGTGGCGTAATGATAGGATTCAAGGCGCTCGCACAGCTAAGGATAAAGCCAGAAAAGGAGCGGAGTAGAGCCCGATTAGCAGAATATGCAGTGTTTTTGAAATTAGAGCTGCCGTGCTAAGACGCAACACTGACGTCAGCGCTCTACTCCGTGACCTTTCTATCCAATGAGTCAGAGGTAGTTAGCCTTAAAAAGGTGGGGACACTGGTAATTTAAACTCTTCAGAGGTCTGCTGATTAACATGAATGCTACTAAATATGTGCTTTCATTTGTAATACAAAGTGTGCATCTTATTATGGGATGTTTTCTGCAATTAAATGTTGTCAGTTTAATAATAAATATGGAAGCTAGATGTTTAGATGATATAGGAGACCTAGAAAGGCTTGGTCAGTTAGGAGTTTCAAATTAAATTTGTTTCATAACTTCCCTGATATCATGATGCAAGCCAGGAGGTTATTTAAAAAAAAAAAAAAAAAAAAAAAGAGATTACTTGGTTTCTGGTTTTAAAAAACCTACACACTTCAATCCAGCATGGCACCTGAACACGCAGAACTGAATGAATGGCATAAAACAAAAACAAGGTAAAACCCTAAAAGTTAATATAACTTATTTCCATAGTGCTTTTTCTTTGTCGACACTGAAAATACTTTATGAAACACACTTTTGCTTCGTCTGTATCTGCACAATGCGATGCCACTGAGGAACAAATACACTGTATAGGTGGCGTTTATATTGTTCTTATTTAGATTTCATAATTTTACTGTTGCTCCTAGTTTGGGATATTTTTGATACTGCGGCTTATTGGTCAATTAAAAAGGTCCTGTTTCAGTTCATGACTTTGTTACAACATTTTAATAACCAAATCTGAGGCGTCCTCCGCCAAAACTGTACGTGTATGTGCAATATAACAATGTAATATGCATCCTCAACTCTTAATACCTCTGTAACGTTCGGACTCTAAAATGAGGTCATTTGCGGTTTTAAATTCGGTTGGTAAATGTCGACATTTCCCAAATATTCCAGAGAACACGGTGACGTCGCTGGGGATAAACGCTGCACACACTTTGCTCTTTTGAAGAACCCGTCGCGCGGCTGCATCGCGTTCTTGTCGAGTGAAGCTACTGGCAGTGCAGCGAAGGATCACTCTGCCTCTTTTCTGAGGCCGCGTTCTGCTACCGACCAGTCGTGGCTTCTGTGAACTCACCTTGAGGTCTCTGTGAACTATGTGCTTCTGGTGGCAGTACTGCACCGCCGATACAATCTGTACGAGGAAAAACACAAGTGGAGTTTAGGTAAATGTGTCTGCGATAAAAAGGATGTGGAGGAGGAGGAGATGTGGTCGACACTGACGGGAAAGAGAAGACATAAAGCAGCAGGGGCTGAAGACACCAGGAGGGTGAGAGAGAACAGGTTTCCTCTGTGCAGAGGCACTATTGTACATTCATCTGTCTCACAGTCCAGTAACAGCCTGCGCTAATGGTACAGAAAGGCTGCGATGCATTATCAATGTCAGGGCTCACGGGTTCCTACACTCACTTTAGAAACGTACACTTTAGATATTACTTTAATTCGATTTCTCTTTGTTTTGCATCTTCGGCTCCGACTTAAATTGGCCGAGGTGTTCAGTGTGGTGGTAGAATGCTCGAACTAAAACTAAACAGCCACGCCTTCCTGCTCTGTGTAGCAACCTGCCATTACAGCCGAAGGTGGTTGTTTTTATTTTTAGCACATTTTAGAACTAAATGTCATTAACTTTTGCTTTCTTTTTGTGATTTGAACGCATGTTTTCACGCCTCGCCGACATGCAGTTGCTTTGCTAACGCTGACTGCCTACAGTATGTTTCTGTAACACAAATGTACATTAAGTCATTTCTCTTTCACGGTCTCTAAAACTCCTGAACCTTCCTTTTAAATAAGGTATAATGCTTTAGAGTTTGGCTAGTTTCCTATCGTGAAACAACAGTCAATGACTTTGGACTGGGTGCGGCAGTCATCCAGAGGTAAGCGATGGGGGAAAGATGCCGGTTTGGACATTTCACATCAGTCATTAGACAACAGAGACGTTGCTGGCCCGGAAACAGGACCGAGGACAGCGGCCTGTCTGAGGCAGAGCCAGGAGCAGAGGTGTGAAACCAGAACACTGCAGGGGGAGAAAGCTGGGTACCTGTCTAAATTTAGCCCTGGCCTCTTTTTCCTTCATTCTTCCATGTGCAACCAGGTAGTCAAAGACCTCTCCTGCAAAAGAGACACACAGAGAGAGAGGGAATTAGAGACTGAGGGACAGACAGAAGGAGCAGTGAATGAGAAGCCAGTGAACAAGGAAAAGGCAGGCAACGCCAAGAAGGCAGAGAGAAACAAAAAGCGAGTCACAACTTATAAAAACATGGAGGTAAAAATAACTTCACGATGAACTTTTCCACGCAGCTGGCCTGCACTGGCGCCCATGCGCATGGTTCGGGGGGGGTTGTTGGCCATATTGAGGCGAGCGCCGTGCTGCTTCCTCCACACTGAGCGACTCTCCTGGAGGCACAAAGCTGCTGCCGAGCTCGGCTCCAGCAGCGGACCCTTCCCTCGGCCCACGCTTCCAGCCAAAACGTGACTACGCTCGCTCGTGTGCTAATTGAACTCGAGTGGCTGGGGTGGGTGTGTGTGTATGTATGTCCTTACTGAGGCGAAAAGAGGAACTAAAACAAAACAACAAGCAACAGAACCTGCAACTAAACAAACGCCTCCCCCACATTTTCCTGAATGCTCCACACCCTCCCACTCTCTCAGCGCTGACCTGCAGAGGCGGTCCGAGTGTACGCTCCTGTTCGTCAGAGCTCTAGAAAAGCAACAATTCACTGTCGCCCCCTGACTCAACCGCTGAAGACAGAATGTGCCAGCGAACACTTTGCATGTCAGAGCTAAAGGGCACACCGTGTGCTGTACATGGGGATTAGATTAGGGAACCAAACTGGAAAAGTACAAAGGAAATGAAAAACTAATTTTGGATCATGTACGAATGTGAAACAGGAATTTAACATTACTGGCAGCATAACTATCCAGAGTAACGTGAGCCACATTGCCCCAAAGACTGCCCCTATTAGTACCGTATACTACTACTACTAATGGTCCTGAATACAGATCCCTTCAAACTCGTCCATTACAGTTAAATCTTATCAGATTATAAACTGGGAAAAACAACAAGAATCTACAGTCTACAGCTATGCTAGCAGGTACGCAGAGCCGCTTGTTAACAAGCTCACGGAGGTGGTACGAAAAAAAGTACCTGGAAGCAGGAACAGGTACAACTTTTACACAGTGGAAAACCAAACCGAGGCGAGTCGAGCTGGTACGGTGTTGTGGAAAAGCGCCATAATTTGTCCTCCTTTTTGGAGTCGCGCTGAATCGGCCTAAAAAAAAATAAAAATAAAAAACCCGCTCTAGAATCTCTATTGGGACGCAGCAGCAGTAGCGTCTAATGCCGTAAGATCTCTGGTCAAACAAATGATTGGCTGAAAGCGCTGTCAAATAAAAATCGGCTATATCGTTGGTTAAAAACGTAAACAAGCCTCCAGGTGCTGGCTACGGGCTACGTCATATCATCACGTTAACATGCCGAAACGTCAGACCTGGTTTAATCCGGAATGGACAAAAGAGCACGAGTTTATGGCAGAAAGCAGCAGAGACGCTACTTCTTCGTTAAGAACTGAAATGTGTATTTATTTACTTATTTTTTGCATTCATTATTTGTGTATTTCTGTTCTGTTCTCTGGCACTGTGCAAAGCTTTGTTCTGAAACAGACATCACAATGTCTTGAATAACTAGAAATACATTTACATTTAGCAGACGCTTTTATCCAAAGCGACTTACATACGAGAACACTCACGAACCGAGGGCGCAGCTTCGGGAGCATTTTTGGGGTTCAGTATCTTGCTCAAGGACACTTCGACGCATGGCTGGGGCATTGAACCGCTGACCTTTCGAGTGGCAGGCAACCGTTCTGCCACCAAGCCATGTCTAGCTACTGTGAACAAACACTTTTTTGCCTCCTTAAATTGTCTGGCAATGAAGAGAGTAGGCTAAAAAAAAAAACAAAAAAAAAAAACAAACTTAATTTAGTCCCACAAAGAAGAGTCTCTTGTTACAAAGCAAAGATGGAGCTGGGCTGCAAAGTAGCTTCCAGCCGTCAGGGGCAGAACTGAGCCCTCCACTACTGAGCAGCGCTCCAGCTAGTGCGCGAAGAAGCAGTCCGGCATCATCTTTGATTTTGCTCGTAGGCAAGAACATTTCCTGCCAGCGAGTTTGTATTTTTTAATGTTCTTTGGGCAACAAAAGTTCACGCGACTAGTGACTGAAAGGTTCCTAGAGAAGATCCATGCAGGCCGCGATCGGGGCTGAGGGCTCGCCTTGAGATGCTGCTCGAATTGTAAGAAAATCAAAGAAATATTAGATTTTACTTCATTAAGATCTAATACAATTGGCCTGGGGAGCTCAGCGGTGATGCGATTTGCTCCTCGGCGAGCAGATCTTTACAATTTGTCGTCCCCGCTTGGCTCAGCCATCCCGACATGACCTTTCCAAGGAATCAATGGACACGATGTGCCTTTTGGGTCCTGTGTATGTGTGACGCTGCATTAAATGAGAAATTAAAAGCAGCTTCCCCCACAAGAAAAAAACGCCAACGACACAGGCGCGCTCACATTTCAGGACAAATTAAAGACGTTGTTGGCCTTTTCCTTCTGTCTTGTAGTGATCCTTTTAGGCGGCAAAGCTATAGAAACAGGCACTCTGACACAAGATGACGATAACGCTGAAACGCAAAGTTCCTGTCAGCTCGATCTTTCTACATGTTAGCCCACCCTTGCAAGCTCTTCCTGCAAATGTTCATTCGAACATTTGCCTGTTGTTAACGAGCACCCCTCCATTCTAAAAATCTTGCAGTTCTTAAATCGACTTCATTGGCTGCAACACAAAGTCTCTCTTGTGCGTGACGTCAACTTACACAGTGGGCGCCAGCGGCACGAGCCTCCTCTTTACACGTCCGTTATTCCAGAAACACCACTCAGACTTACTCCGACTTGTGTTTTCTACATTTGTCCTTTCAGGTGGAAGTAGAAGCCTCTGCAGACTATATGCCGCTCCCAATGTGCATGAATTATTAACGCACACATTTATCACATTTGGTGTTAATAAATCATACTTGGGACCCAGGGAGCAGCACGCAGATTTCTACCGACTATATCTGTACAGCAGCTGTTTTTGTTTCACGGTTCCATTTGCAATGCAGTCAAAGTCCGTCTTTGTACCAATGCAAACACAATCAGTTGTTCCATGTCCACACCAGTGAGAGGAAGCCAGGTTCTTTTTCAGGTTGAGGAAATTCTCAGATTTCTTGGGCTTATGAAACCCTTTTCAGCTGAAGAGGTTGCATTTCTCAGTCTGACAGGTGTGACATGCTGGAGGTATGTGGTTTCCAGTTTACAGCAGCAAAACATTCAAGAGTTTTATTTCTGTCTCACCTCCGCTGGCGTACTCCATCACCAGGTAGAGCGTCCTCTCGGTCTCAATCACTTCAAAAAGCTTCACTATTAAAAATAAAGACAAAATATAAGAGAGGGAGAGAGAGGGGAGGAAATTATTCATTCAATTATGTGTAAAGACCGGGGGTGGGGGATTCAGACAGAGACTCAGTGAATTCATAAACACAAACACGGCAAAAGTATTTCCAAACAGACACTTAAGAGAGAGTAGACGGGGGGGGGGGGGGGGAAGTCACGTGGATCTCTGTGTCGTGACCATGTAAGCACAGCATCGAGCCGAGCTTAGCGCCACTCAATATCTACTGTACAGAACAAAGGCTGTTTTGTTTTTTTGTGTCTTTTTTAACTGCAGTGTGTTCTGCTCGAAGATATAAAAAACTGCGTGATGAGAGGCTGAGGGCTGCACTGCTAAATATAGACAAGGTGGGATGTAAGACAATATGGGATCGAGATCGAGCGTGCACGGGCTGGTGAGCGCTTAACCACCACCCTGGTGATTAGGAGCACGTTTCTGCAGAGGGAATCATGGAGGGCTGGGAAAGGAAATTAGAAAGTAATTAGCGGTGGAATCCCGTGTCCAGAACCAAAACGCACCACGGCAGGCGTGTCCCGTGCGCTCGACGCTCTGTGTGTGCGTGCATATAATGTACAAATGACTTTATGAAAAGCGAAAGAGAAAAAAAAAAAAAGACGACTTTTTGGAGCCTTGATCTGACTTGTTAGATGCACAATTGATGGAATAATCATCAGCGATTATTTGGACAATCAATTAATCGTTGGTCACATTTAAGCAAAAAAAGAACAAAAAAAAAAGATAAATATTCGATTCCAGCTTCTTGAATGTGGCGATTTGCTGCTTTTCTGTGTGTTCCATCTTAAAAACTTTAAGCTTTTACCAGGAAAACCTTTACTTTATTTCAAGCTCTCCCACAGTATGTATTTATTTATTTCATGCAAAGATTATTGTTCAGCAATTTTACCTTTCATTTACAGTGAAGCTGAGACAGGAAACAGAGAGAGAGAGGGAGTATGTCCCCCCTCCCCATTCTATATGAACAACACTGTAGGATCGTTTTCTGCGATATATGCTATATAAATAAAGTTGTATTATTGTTCATTATGAGGATTACTATTATTGATCATAATAATATTCTTGTTCTTCGTGTTGTAGTCTTGGGATTAAAAATTAATTATCTTGAAGTTAACTGTTGCCCTACGTTTCAATTTCATGTACAAAACATTCAGTGAGGAGATCGAGGAACTAAGTCGGCCGACTAACTAATCATGAAAATATTCGTTAACTGCAACCCTGAAACGAGGCCACGATGCCACTTGTCATCTCTTTGCTGCTACCCAGTTCGTGGTCGAGCCCTTCGCCAGCTGAGGTTTTCATGACATTGGCTTGTTGTTGCTGCAGTGGTTTGGTGTCTGGTGGCATTTCCTCTTGCAGCTGGCTGCGCGATGCCAAAGTTCCTACTGAAACACTATTAAAATCCTGATGATGTGACATTTGTTGGGAGTCTGTACCAAACAAACACGTGTGCCTCCATCTGGAGAGCAGGATTTGTAGGCCGGGGCATCTCCGCAGAACTTCATTATAATGCTTGTTGTCCCACATTTGACCTTTTATCAAAAAAATTGCAGCTTCTGACATTTGGATATTGCACTTGGCCATAATATGCTCGATAATATTCCGATTCACTGTGCAGCCCTAAGGTTCTTTTAACTTGTAAAAAAGTTGATGAAATAAAGGCTGGCGGCATGTCGCTGGTTCATGTGACTGTCCTGAGACAGAAAGGGTAAAGGTCAGATCCCTGCATGTCAAAGTGTCCTGGAGCAGACCCCAAACCCCGACGGATCGGTCGGAAAAGGAAATGATCGAGGAACTCAAATAGTCAAGTCTTCACTTTTACCACAACAGTGTTTTAAAATGTCTGAATTTACGTGTTTGGAAATTCTTAACAGATACAAAAAAAAAAAAAATAAAAATGTGTGTAAGACCCACTTACCTATATTGGGATGATTCAAGATCTTCATTATTCTAACTTCTCTGAAGAGCTGCAAAAAAATAAAAAATAAAAAAAGAGAAAGAGAAAAGAAAATGTTTATAGTTCATTCTGTGGGTTTCAAGGTTCAACATTCAATACTTTGACATTTCAACACAGGGATATTTTTGCTTTGGTGAGCTCATATAAAAAGGAGGACAGCACATACAGTAACACTCAGTACAGTACAGTCAGCACACGGCCAAACACAAGAAGTGGTAAAAACCACTTTATTCAAGCCCGCTGGGTGAAACCCCACGATATTTATATAAAAAAAAAAAAAAGACCTGATTAACCAAATACTTGTTCAAGTAAGTAGTCTTAACTTTAACGAGTATTTTCGGTTATTCAACAACAGTGTTAACAAGCTTTCTGATAATAGTACATTCACTTGCATTAACACATAACATTAAATGGATTTTCAGATTAGCGCGCACAGATTACATGAATTTTTAAAATGGCAGGTCACAGGTTTCTCTGCTTTGTGTCCTGATCACATTCCTCATGATCAGCCCCCCCCCCCCCACCGCCCCCATCCATCAACACTGGTGTTCTTATTCTTGGACAGTTCATAACAGGAGATCATGGGTTCAGAAACACAAACACTGGCCTTTGTGTTGTACCAACATCAACACATTTGTCATGGAAATGTAATCATTTTGCCACCGCTGGCACATCGTCACGACAACAGGATCTCCCGCAGGACAGCGTCGGTTTAAACCAGCCCAAGAGACGCTCCTACAGCAGCGAGAGGGGGATCTGAATGAAGTTAAACATGCACTGTCACGTCACGTCACCCACCCCCCCCTGCGCACTAATAACAAGACACTCTGTGAACACACGCTCCCCCCCCACAATCAGCAGTCAGTGTGGCCGGACGAGCAGATTTGTAACGGCCAGAAGTGCCTTTTAGTCTTCCGCTGTACGAGGCATAAAAAGAACTGAGTGCCATTTATTATTGATCCACCGTTAACTACACCTCGCTCTATTCCTTGCCGTAAAAATATGAAAAAGGGCATCAATCTTTCATGAGGCGGGAGCAGCCACAGCTCACTTACCGGCGAACAAATTGTAAGGCTGTGCAGCCAGACAACCCATGCGCGCACGCACACACACACACACACCTTCCACCACGTGAACAAACACATACGGCAGAAAATGTGAATCCACGGCACTTATTAAATCCCACGTTTGACGTTATCAGAACTCAAAATGCTGCCTTGAAATTGACCAGTCTGTTTGAAAAGAAATTACAAACCCCCCCCCCCCCCCCCCCCCCCCCCCCCCCCCCCCCCCCCCCACCCCCCAAAAACCCACACCACCTACTCATCTAAAACAAAATTGGAGGGGCGAAGGCCAAAAAAAACAAGAACACACCCCCAAAACGCCAGGTCAGGA